>ML409020.1:25433-46492 GCA_005239525.1 Nicotiana knightiana | reverse complement strand
AAAAAAAAAAAAAAAAAAAAAAAAAAAAGGAGAAAAAAGATAAATAGGCTTCTTGGCCATAGAGATGTGCCATGTCAGCATTTGTTTTTCCTCTTATATATATATATATAGAGAGATAGATTGGCACCTAAAGTGAATCATAAATATAAACTAAGAAAAGACACAATATAAAAGAATCCTAAACCTTCCGCAGTAATTCAACTTGCGGCACTAATTAACATTGGCAATAAAATATTCTAATTTAAGGAGCCAAACAAAGAAAAACCTAAAGAAGCCTAAACCTAAAAGAAAGTCACAGGACAGTAAAAAAACCTAATCCTAAGCAAATAAAAGCCTAAAGAGTTCTAAACCGGAAAAAAAAGAAAAGAAAATCTGTAGCCAACAGAAATGGAAACAAACATTAGCTTTTGTTTTTTGCCTAAAAAAGTATTAATGATAAAAATTACAATTATATCTGATATGAAATACATTTGAGAAGAATAAAAAGGCGACCGATATTTCGTTAGCACCTTCGTACTTTCAATATATTATATATTAACAAAATTGGGCACCATTAAATATATAGTATAGTTAAACAAATCTGTTCCACAGGCTAAGATTGTCAACAGATATTGGAATAAAAGGGCAGTTCCGCACCGTGCATTTATTAGAAAGTTATTTTTACGGCTCGAACCTCTAATCTCCTTATCATATGATAATAATTTTATTAATTATGTCTAAGCCCATTTTCGAAAGATGTTAGAATAATGGTTGAATAATAGTTGTCAGGTACTAACATTAGGTGGCAGATAATAAAAGAGGTCCTTCCTTGGATTTAGTGGAACAGGATGGCGATAAACACATTGATCCAATTTGTCGGATAAAAGAGAATCTCACGTGATACTGGTCCTATGTCTTAGATCAACTCTTTACCCAATTGTCGTAGTATGATTGTTTCAATTATCTAACTGGAACAATTGTTTTGAGCTTTAGCACATTGTTTGATGGTTTAAGATCTTCTGTAGCTTCACTTCAGGTATTATGATTTGTACGTATGGTCAGAATTGAATTTCGGGGATGATTTTTAAAGAAAATTATCATTTCAGAAGCTTTAAGTTGGAAGAGTTGACTAAGGTTTGACTTTTGAGTAAACGACCTCGGAACGTGATCTGAAAGTTCAAATAGGTTCATACGATGATTTGGGACTTAGGACTATGTCCGGATCGGGTTTTGGGTGACCCGGGAGTATTTCAGTGTTTATTGTGAAAAGTTGGCATTTTGGAAGAATTTCATGAATTTGGGTTAAAGTGTATTTCAATTTTATCAATGTCCGTTTTGAATTCTGAGCCTGGGAATAGCTAAGTATGGTGATTATGGTCTTAGGAGCGCGTCCAGATGTGGATTTGGAAGTCCGTAGGTCATTTCGTGATCATTTGGTGAAAGTTGAAAGTTTGACCGGGAGTACACTTTTTGATATCGGGTTCGGATTCCGATTCCGGAAGTGGGAGTAGGTCCGTTATGTCAAATGTCACTTGTGTGCAAATTTTGAGGTTAATCGAATGTGCTTTGATAGGTTCGGCATCGAATGTAGAAGTTTAAAGTTCAAAAGTTTATTAAGCTTGAATTGGGGTGCGATTCATGATTTCGATGTTGTTTGGTGTGATTTGAGGCCACGAGCAAGTTCGTGTCATGTTTTGGGGACAGGTTGATGTGATTGGAGGGGGTCCTGGGGGGACCTCGGGTGTGTTTCGGGGTGGTTTCATACCAAGTTGGGCTGCTTTGGAGCTGTTGTGCTGGTGTCTGGTTTCCTCTTTCGCGAACGCGAAAGATCCCATGCGTTCGCGAAGAGGAATTTTGGGGATGCTAGTATTTGGCCTTCGCGAACGCGAGTTGAAGGTCGCGAACGCGAAGAGTTAAAGGAACTGGGGCTGAGGCAGGATGTGCTTCGCGAACGCGAGGGGCTTGCCGCATTCGCGAAGAAGAATTTTTGGGCCCGAGTTTGCTGAGCTTCGCGAACACGAGGGCAATGCTGCGTTCGCGATGAAGTGTCGCATGGGCAGTGTATAAGTTGCAAGATACGGGTTTTGGCTTATTTTATCTCAAATTCTCCATTGGAGCCGAGCTTGGGGCAATTTTTGAAGGAGCTTTTTCGTCATCCTCTACTAGTTAAGTGATTCCTTCACATTTTAAGTTAAATACATGAGTTACATATGGATGTGAACATGAAAACTGATCGAAATTTTGAGGTTTTGAAGCAAAACCTAGAAATTGGTAATTTCGAATTTTGACCACGAAATTGAATATGGAAGTTGGAATAATCATATATTTGAGTTCGTAATGTTATGTGCAATGGTCCTGAGGGTTGCTTTATCGACTTTTCAAGCGGAGTTGAAAATTTGTCTAAATTGATTTGTTATGAGTACTAGAATATATTTTTATTGGTTTGCAAGTTGTTTGACAAGTTTTGGAGCGACGAGCATCGGTTTGAGTTGTTAGAAAATCTTTGGAGCCGGTTATGGAGCTTCAGAGCGAGGTAAGTCTCTTTTCTAACCTTGTAAGAGGGAATTAAGCCCATAGGTAAATTGATTTAATGTGTTCTTCTATTTGTGAGGGGTTGTGTATGCACGGGGTGACGAGAGTCCGTACATAGTTACTAATTATGCTTATGTCCGGGTAGTCTAGGATCCAAATCATATTATACTTGTGACGTTTTCACCCTACTTGATAATTTAATTGCATAAATCATATTGGAACTTGATAGAGGAATTATAAAAGGTCAAATTTCATTTACTTGAGTTTTAGACGGGTTACTTGACCCTTAATGAGAATTTGTATTTTTTTAAGATTATCCTCTTAATAATCTTGAATCGGTTGTTTATAAAGTATTTTCTCTTCTCTTGGAGCGGGCCGAACGCCTCGGTAGCAGATAGATGCATCTAGGGTTCGTGTCGTTCGGCCCTCGACAGTGCACAATTTATTTATTTGTATGTTGGATCGGGCCGCACGACGTCGTCGTAATTCGTGCGTAATAATTCTTGGAGTCCAATTATAATTGATATTGTTTCATTGGCTTGAGAGATTAATTTGTTAAATGATGGAAATTAATTTGGGATTTACTATCAGTGAAAGAATTATCTATTTATTTCTTATTAGTGAGTTTTCAGCGGTATTTACATATCCCATGCTTAATTATAATTTCGTTATTTTATGTTAGCCCATAGTTAGTGTCGAAGTCGACCCCTCGTCACTACTTCTTCGAGGTTAGACTAGATACTTACTAGGTACACGTTATTTTGCGTACTCATGCAACACTTGCTGCACATTTTGTGCAGGTACATATATGTCTAGTGGTCTTATGCGCGCATGGGCGCGACTATTACAGAGACTTAGGTGAGTTGCATCACATGTTACGAGTCTGCAGCACATAGAGAATCCGCCAGAGTTATTTACATTCTTCTGTCTAATTTGTATTCCAAACAGATATTATATTTTATCATATTTTCTAGTTGATTCTCATGCACTTATGACACCGGGTTTTGGGGGTTCCTATTGGATGTTTAGTATGGTAGTTCACGTAATTATCATTGTTTCACCCTGTAAATTCTATTTCATACTATTTAATTAATGGAAAGTATGATTTCAAAAGTAATAAAAATGAGTAATTGAGTGGATCAATAATCATTGGCCTACCTGACGGCGGCATTAGGCGCCATCACGACCTATAGTGGATTTTGGGTCGTGACAGCTTGGTATCAGAGCATTAGGTTCACTTAGGTCTCACGAGTCATGAGCAAGTCTAGTATATTCTTGCGGATCATTACGGAGACGTCTGTACTTATCTTCGAGAGGCTATATGGTTGCTAGGAGCACTTCCCTTCTTGATTCCACATCGTGCGATTTGATTCCTTCGAGGTTTATGCCTTTATATCCTTCCTATTCATTCTTGTACGGTGTTGAGCACTTGTGTCAATTGGGCATAGAGGAGTTGCAAACAGACGTGGAGCAGGATGTTTCTCCATGCGCATTCGAGCAAGTTATTATCGTCTTCTTGCGGAAGGATAATCTGTCATTTCAGCCCAGTATAATCTGTCATTTCAGCCCAGTAACTATATTTTCGATGGGATTGAGGCTACGCGCAGATTGCTATGATGTTCAGATGTTGTTATCACATAGTGTTGGTGTAATGGTGGGGGTGTTTGTTTATGTGTCGAGGAAGTGAATGAATTGAAAGGAGGATCTCTCAGCACATGATTTAGAGGTTCAGTGTTTATTTCCAGTAAAAGAAAGGTAATTATGAATGTTCAGGTTTGGGTTAGTGGAGTAACGAGACTTGGTATTTTCGAGCGTGGTGGAGTCTTCCTCTGTGATGTGATGTCGTTGTCCTTATTTGAATATATTAAGTTCGCCGATGATATGGTATTCTTTAATTTGCCTTTGCGGAAGGGTATTGTGAAAGGACGCTGGGGAAGCAGTCGTCAGAGATAGCGGTGTGCAGCGGTTCAGAATCGAATCGATGTTTCTAATATTTATGGCTCGAGAAGGATGATCTTCTAGGAGGTTTAAAGTTGGTAGGAATTCACTTGTTCCAGTGCTACATGTATGGATTTTATTTGAGGCAACATTTGGGCAGCGAAGAATGAGGAAAGACATGGCGGGAGGTGTCTCGCGGTGGTTGAATTACTGGCAGGTCAAGTATGAAAAGCAGAGGTCGAGCAGTTACTTAAAGAAGATGGTTTAGCCGAAGTGGGAGTGACAGAGTAGCGTATGATTTTTGTGGTAGGGTAGCCACATGACCTGAGAAAATTTTAGAGTGATTTGGGATTCATGGAGGACAATGACTAGGTCTACGAACTTAATTTAGAATGTTGGCTACTATACTGAGGATGATTGGATACGACAAAAAGGAGTTTGCTTGATATGAAGGGGAATGCAACATGACTTCAGATTGGAATGTATTGTCGCACTTTTAGTTGATGTCAATTGGGAATGAACGGACTTGCACAACTGGTGAACGAGCACGGGCTCAGGAGGGTTTTATGATTTTGTACTAATTGTACCTAGTGAAGCGTCGTTGGAAGATGTCCGCATGAAATTTCCACAGGTGGGTTATCTCCTGTTAGCAGGTTAGCTGCATGACCTGGAATTCCCACCATCGAGACCGTGATGGTGCCTAATATTACACTTGCTAGGCAAGACAACGTTAGAGATTTATTAGACAATTCTTTTATATTTTAGTGATTAACAACAAGAAAGCTAAAACAAGTTGAAATGAATGTGGAATTATATACAATAGCCTTGAATATGTACTACTACACAGAATACGGAGTCACAATTCATGAACAATATAAGATTTTTCTACAAGTATTTGTCCGAAAGATATAAATTTTTTGGGGAATAAAGAAAACAGTAAAGTATGAGGTATGGAAGGGGACGCAAGGTCCTGCGGACGCTGGCAGGTCTACCTTGGGTCTTCTAGCAAGTGAATCCTACAACCAAATTCTCGATCAGCTCGGACTAGCTCCAAAATTTGCACAGGAAGTGCAGAGCGCAGTATCAGTATAACTGACCCCATGTACTGGTAAGTTCCGAGCCTAACCTCGACGAAGGAGTGACGAGGCTACGGCAGGTCACTCACAACATAATCTGCATACATTATATAATAAAAGCGGAAAAAAACAGAATAAAGTAAGCAGTAACTTGCATGAAGTAATTACAGTTCTCAAAAGTATTTCGTCAGCATTCAGATACTACAAATCCTTAAGTGCAATTTAAGACTACCGTAAAACTAACACAGTCAGAGAAAGTATAAACATATAAGTTGTTGCGGCGCGCAACCCGATCCCACCGTACATGTCATAGTCACCCTTATTTCCTCTTAATAACATGAACAATAGAATATAAATAAAAGTGTTGCGGCGTGGAACCCGATCCCACCATATCACAATAATCAATATCACAATTCACTCTTATTCCACCACAATTCACCCTTATCACACCTGTTGCGGCGTGCAACCTGATCCCACCGTACAAGTCAATTCACCTTTATTCCTCCTCAATATATCACCCTTATTCCACCTGTTTCGACGCACAACCTGATCCCACCATATCAATATAAATTAATCAATAAGTACAGAAATTTCACAATTTAAATCACAAAACCCTTCACAATCCTTAAACTTCAAACCAAAGAAAATGGGAAGCTTGTACACTATGAGAATTCACACAAGTAATACTACTCAGCGAGACCAATCCAGAATATACCGTAAAAACACCGATAAACCAGCTTAAGAAAATAATAGGAGGTAATGAATCTAAAGCTACTAATACCTTTAATAAAGGGAAACAATGTCTAACAAGTAGCAATTAGGCATGGGAATACAAGTAAAACATGTAGCAGTTAAGGCAGGAAAAAAGACAATATGGGAAGAACGGGAAAGAAAGATAAATTGGCGGCGCATAAGTACTCGTCACCTCACATATACGCTGCTCACATGAATTTCATATAGCAAATAGGTCGAGGGTTCTTAATCCCTCAAGTCAAAGTTAGACACAACACTTACCTCGCTCTACAGGACACTCAATGCTCAATCACAGCCTTTCCTCTAGAATTCGCCTCTAAACCACTCGTATCTATCCACAATTGACTCAATAATATCAAATATTTCTAAAGAAACCAATTACAAAACATAAATTTAGGTTTCCCAAGTTTTTCCCCAAAAAGTCAAAAATTGACCCCGGACCCGCTTAGTCAAAACTTGAGGTTCGAACCAAAACACTTTGACCCATTTATCCCCAAGCCCGATTATGCAATTAGTTTTGAAAGCCGACCTCAATTTGAGGTCTAAATCCCTAATTCTACCCAAACCCCCAATTTACACTATGAAAATTCTAGATTCTATGTTGAAAGTTCATGAAATGTTATGGGTAATTGAAAGAAAGTGGGTTAGGATAACTTACCAAAGTCTTGGGGAAGAAATGATCTTGGAGAAATAGCCTCTAGGGTTCTAGGATTTGAAATTTTGATGAATGAGAGAAAAATCCCGTCTAACTTAAGTTTTGATCAGTTAAAGGTGTCGCATTTGCGACCTAGGGTTCGCAAATGCGAAGAACTCATCTCAAATGTGAAGGTCACCCATCCCTGCAATCTTCACAATTTCGAAGAAAACCTCGCAAATGCGATCCTGAACCTTTCGCAAATGTGACCATATGATCACAAATGCGATCACTACCTTCTCCCTACCTAGTTCGCAAATGCAAAGTTGTGTTCGAAAATGAGAAAAGTATAGGGCCCAACTATTCTTCGCAAATATGAGAATTAGCTTGAAATGCGAGACATGCAGGGTTCGCAATTGCGATGCATGATCTCGCAAATGCGAGATCAGAGGCCTGCACCAAATATTGCAACACCAGCTATGTTCTAAGTCAAATTTTCACTCCGTAGCCTATCTGAAACTCACCCGAGCCCTCAGGGCTCCGAACAAAACACAAATAAAAGTCTAAAAACATCATACGAACTTTATCTTGCAATCAAATCACCAATATAACACCTATAAATATTAATTGAACACCAAATTGAATGAAATTTTCAAGAAAACTTTGAAATTCCTATTTTCTCAACCGGATGTCCGAATCACGTTAAATCAACTTCGTTTTTCATAAAATTTCACAGACAAGTCATAAATATAGTATTGGATATATACTGAATTTCGCAACTAAAATACGGACCCGTTATCTAAAGAAAGTCAAACTTTGGTCAAACACTTCAATTTCATTAAGCTTTCAACTTTCAGATTTTGACATAGTCCGATATCTCGGGCTAGGGACTTTCGATTTTGATTCCGGGCATATGTCCAAGTCCCAAATCACGATACGGACCCACCGGGAGTGTCAGAATACTAATCCAGTCTGTTTACCAAAAATGTTGATCGAAGTCAACTCAAATAAATATTTTAAGCAACTTTTCTTATTTTTATCAGATTTTATCATAAAGGTTTTTCGGAAAGATGCCCGAGCTGTGCACACAAATCAAATAAGGATAAAATCATAATTAGATTTAAATCATAAGATGACCTATCGGTTCATCACATTAGCGGTTGCGTGGTATTGACGAGCTTATTTACTCGTTATTCAGTAAGAGATCGGATATGTGAATGTGGCTAGTAATTCAGAATGTTCATGAAATGTTTAATACAAAGATTTTGAGAAATTTGGCGGGTTGATTGTGCGAGATCATGGTAATTGGGAAGGAAGAATCTTGGTGGGTTCCAGGGTTATGAAACTTTAGCTTCAAACTAAGTGGGGGAGCCCCACCGTCTATGGTTAGATCATGTGGTTGTCTGCTTGTGCTATCTCTGGTCATCGGTGTATTGGTGGGTTATTATGACTAAGGAAAGAAAAACATCAATGGTAATTCGATAAAAGGATTTGAGGAATGTGTGCTATACTTGGCCTTATCAATTCATGTTCAGGTTTTGGGAAGACTCAGAGTTTTTGCTTCCGGTGGGTGTAATGTACAAGGAAAAAAAATTCAGTCAGGTGCTTATTTGATAGGGTGTTCTCTCGCTAACAACGCACTATATTTTGGATTATATTCGGGACCAAGTCAGAGTGGTTGGCTCTCAACAGTGGTCCTAGTGTGTTCAAGAATTTAAGTGTAGTGCCTAAGTACTTGGGATGTTCTATGTTATCATTGGGCATGCGGTGCAGTTTTGGAGGAAAGGAGGAAATAGTTTCGGATTCGCGGAAGGTCTTGCAGAATGGGTGAACCAGTTGGAGATTCTATTGTACACGTAAGGAGAATATGAGATGATTCATGAGTAATAAGACGATGTGGTCTCGTGATGCGGGACACTCGGGATGAGTGCGGATTTGGTCTGTTACGTTTGAATGGAGCTACTATTATTTCTAAGGCATGTTGAGAATAAATTGGAAGAAGTTGGGTCGATTAGTAATGGTTGAATCAGTACGATCGTGGCAGCGATCAGTTTCTTCAACATGAAGTAATACATGTAGTTTGTGGTTGTACACTTAGGCTTGAACGCCACCACAACTTGGTTGATTTGGAAGGTATTTGATTTGAATGGATTTATTGTCTAAATGGATTCTCGAAGAGTTATGGCGGTTTAAATCACGACTTGAGGTTTGTATTTTCTGTGGTTTGAGGATTCAGTTGTGTGGTGCGTTGGTTCTTTTGAAATGAGATGACTGAAAAGTTTTCTAGCCAAGGAAGTGTTTATTTTACTAGTAGTTCAGGAGTTATGATGAGTTCTTGTAATCTCGTATAGCGGCACGATAGGTGCAATAAGAGGCATGGGGGATCAAAGTTAAAGGTCACGATTGCAGTTCGGTGTTGATAGAATGTTATAATCTTGGATGAGTAGGAGTGAATTTAGATGTCCAGAGTAAGCTGGCATTTTCTTTAGTGTCACCTGAGGAAGGTGTTCTGTGGAGCAGGCTTTGTGTATTGACTTGCGAATTGTTTTGCTTCACTTTATAGAATTAGAACGATTTGTGGTATGGATATGTGGACTTTGTTACCTGAGCGGAGAGTCGTGGGAGCGTACCCCACGAGGATATTTGTATAAGTGTGGCATGTCAGTCACTTGATTGTTAAAGATTGAAACCAAGTATGGAGGTTATGGTAATATCACAAATGCGAGAGTTTATGCCTGAGAGGTGTTCTATTCCTTGGGCTGTGGACCGTGTGAGTTTGTTCCGGATTTGGCGGCTGTGTTTATATGTCATGAGTAGGTCATTGTGGATCCTTGAAAAGTTATTTGTCCAGTATTGTATGATCAAAATCAGCTTGAGGTCCGTTGATGGGTCTAAATATAGATGTGTGCTCTACAGCATGTCGGGTGGGTTCATTCAGCATAGCTTATCTTATGGAGGAGTCTTCGGACATTGGATGTTATTTTCATGTGTTGAGGTCCCGTGTAGCTGTAGTGTTATGTGAGCAGGATGGCTCTCGGGATACAGATCATATATCAGTAGTTGTGCCTGAGTTTCATAGCGTATGGAGATATCCGTCTCCCTAGGATTTGTATTATGCACTTGGTGTGCTTGTGGTTGATATTCGGACATTTCGTGAGTATAAGCGTTACGGCTTGATGTGTGTTTACTTTTGATTGTTATGTGCGGGTGGCATGCTGCCATATGTATATTGTTTGGATCGGGTGGCACGCCTCTACAGGTATGTGGTGTGGATCGGGTTGCACGCTACAATAGTGTCACGTTGGATCGGGTTTGTCACGACCCCAAACCACTCTGGCCGTGATGGCGCCTATCGCGATACTAGGCTAGCCAATTCACTACTTATAGCATAAAGAAACCTTTCGTTCAAAACATTACTAATATGATATTTCATAGAAATTTCCGTTTAAGTATTTCAACACAAGCAAGGATATACTAAACATTAAATACAACCCCAAAATCCCGGAGTCACTAGTCATGAGCAACTAAACTAAGATACAAGTCTGGGAAAACTAAATGCCATAAAAAGTAGGAAGGAGAAAGGCATGGATGTGGACGCCGTGCAGCTACCTTGCGAGTCTCCGAAACACCTGAGACAGGGAGGACCAAGTCTCACTCTGATGCCCTGGCACTTGAATCTGCACACGGGTGCAGGGAGTAATGTGAGTACACCAAATCAGTAAGTAATAAATGTAAATAAAGACTAAGCAGTAAGAAACATGTAAATACACGTCATAAATTCACAGTAAGTACAATCTTTCTTTCCAACAGTACATATATGTCAAATCATCACGCTTAAAAGCCAACTCAAGTAAAAGTCATTTGAGAATATTTTTCCAACAAGTTCAACAGAACTTCAAGAAGTTTAGAGTAAAAGTGGTCAAAATCATAAATAGCCTCTCGGGCAAAAACATGTATCATAAATCGCCCACGGGCATAACATCCCTCAGAATCAGCCCATCAGGCTACCTCATAATCACTCAAAATAAGCCCTTCGGGAAACCTCATAGCCACTCATGCCTCCCCATCACTCGTCACTCAGCACTCGGCACAACCTCTATTTACCGCATCTGCGGCCAACATATCGCATTTGCAGTCTCGCAGGTGCGCTCCCAGCACAGACCACTCATTCCCGCATCTGCGCGCCTCTTTCTGTTTCTGCAAAACTCGTACCTGCAGTTCCCCACCCGTAGGTGCGGAAAACACCAGTAACTCCAAAACACCAGAAGCAACACTTCATTTTCCAAAATTCAACCCGCTAAATCACCCGAATCGCCCAAAATCCAATTTCGCCAATTCAAGCCTAATTCTACCACGGACCTCCGAATAACATTCCGAACACACTCCTAAGTCCCAAATCACCTAAGAAAGCTATCCGAACCATAAAAATCCAATTCCGAGATCATTTATCTACAAGTCAACTTCTGGTTGACTTTTCGAACTAAATAACCAACTTAAGAGACTAAGTGTCTCATTTCTCTCCAAAATCACTCTGAACCCAAGCCAACCCACCTAACACAACATAATAGAGATGAACCACATATAATGAAGCAGAAATATGGGAAACAGGGTTAAAACTCTCAGAACGACCGATTCTGATTTGAGGTCGGATTCAGATTTTGATTCCGATTCGAATTCTGATTTTGATTCCGGAAGTGGGAGTGGATACGTAATGCTAAATTTGACTTGTGTGAAAATTTTAAGGTCAATCAGACGTGATTTGATAGGTTTCAGCATCGAATGTAGAAGTTTGAAGTTCTAAAGTTCATTAATCATGAATTGGGGTGTGATTCATGATTTCGATGTTGTTTTGTATGATTTGATGCCTCGAGAAAGTTTGTATCATGTTTTGGGATAGGTTGGTGTGATTGGATAGGGTCTCGGAGGGCCTCGGGTGTGTTTCGGGGTGGTTTCGGACCAAGTTGGGTTGCTTTGAAGCTGTTGTGCTGGTGTCTGGTTTCCTCCTTCGCGAACACGAAGGATCTCATGCGTTCGCGAAGAGGAATTTTGGGTCTTCTCGGATTTGTCCTTCGCGAACGCGAGGAAGGGGACATGAACGCGAGGCTGAAACTGGGAAAGCCTTTGCGAACGCGAAGAGATAAAGGAACTGGGGGATGAGGCAGGATATGCTTCGCGAACGCGAGGAGCTTGGCGCATTCGCGTAGAAGAATTTTTGGGCCCGAGTTTGCTGAGCTTCGCGAACGCAAGGGCAGTTCCGTGTTCGCGATGAAGGGTTGCATGGGTAGTGTATAAGTTGCAAGAAACGGGTTTTTGCTCATGTTATCTCAAATCCTCCATTGGAGCCGAGCTTGGGGCGATTTTTAAAGGAGCTTTTTCATCATCCTCCACTAGGTAAGTGATTCCTTCACATTTTAAGTTAAATACATGAGTTACATATGGATTTGAACATGAAAATTGTTGGAAATTGTGAGGTTTTGAAGAAACCCTAGAAATTGGTATTTTTGAATTTTGACCACGAAATTGGATATGGAATTTGGAATAATTATATATTTGAGTTTTTCATGTTATGGGTAATGGTTATCTTCAAAAATTTTCGGAATTCGGGTACGTGGGCCCGAGGGTTGCTTTATCGAATTTTGAGCGGAGTTGGGAATTTGTGTAAATTGATTTGTTATGAGTATTGAAGTATATTTTTATCGGTTTGCACATTGTTTGACTAGTTTTGGAGCGACGGGAATTAGGTTGAGCTGTTAAAAAAGCTTTGGAGCCGGTTATGAAACTTCGGAGTGAGGTAAGTCTCTTTTCTAACCTTGTAAGAGGAAATTAACCCTATAGGTGAATGGATTTAGTATGTGCTTCTATTTGTGGGTATTGCGTATGCACGAGATGACGAGAGTTTATACGTAGCTACTAATTATGCTTATGTCTAGGTAGTCTAGTACCCAAATCATGTTATACTTGAAATTTTTGCACCCTACTTGCTAATTTAATTTCTTAAATCATATTGGAACTTGATAAATGAATTGTAAATGGTCAAATTTAATTTACTTAAGTTTTGTACGGGTTACTTGACCGTTAATGAGAATTGGTATTTATTTGAAGATTAGCCTCTTAATAATCTTGAATCGGTTGTTTATGAAGTATTTTCTCTTCTCTTGGAGCGGGTCGAATGCCTCGGTAGCAGATAGATGCATCTAGGGTTCGTGTAGTTCGACCTTCGGCAGTGCACAATTTATATATTTGTATGTTGGGTCGGGCCATACGACCTCGACATAATTAGTGCGTAATAATTCGTGGAGTCTAATTATAATTGATATTGTTTCATTGGCTTGAAAGATTAATTTGTTAAATAATAAAAATTAATTTGGGATTTACTATCAGTGAAAGAATATGTTTATTTATTTCTTGTTATTGAGTATTCAGCTGTATTTACATAACCCATGCATAATTATAATTTCGGTAATTTATTGTTAGCCCATAGTTAGTGTCGAAGTCGACCTCTCGTTACTACTTCTTCGAGATTAGACTAGATATTTACTGGGTACACGTTGTTTTACGTATTCATGCTACACTTGCTGCACATTTTGTGCAGGTACATATATGTCTAATGGTCTTATGGGCGCAAAGGCGCGGCTATTACGGAGACTTAGGTGAGATGCATCCCATGTTACGAGTCCGCAACACATAGAGTTTCCATCAGAGTTATTTACATTCTCCTGTCTAATTTGTATTCCAGACAGATGTTGTATTTTATCATATTTCATAATTGATGCTCATGCGCTTGTGACACCAGATTTTGGAAGTTCCTACTGAATGTTTAGTATGGTAGTTCACGTAATTATCATTATTTCACCCCGTAAATTCTTTTTCATACTATTTAATTAACGAAAAGTATGATTTCAAAAGGAATAAAAATGAGTAATTGAGTGGATCAATCATCGTTGGTTTTCCTGATGGCGGCGTTATTTTGGATCGTGACACTAATAAAAGATTACAGATGATACGTTGTAATGTATCAGTTTACATCAATAACTATGTTGGGATATACTATTAACCATGCGGTTTAGACATAGTATTTTATTTTATTCTTTATGGAACAATTATATATTTAATTTATTCAATTCAATAAAGTACTATTTTAAATAGATCATTTGTTACATGTGTGTCCTTTTAGTTATGTAGTAGACAATTTAGTGTATAGAGTCTTAGCTCATGCATAGAAGATTAAATTGTTGGTTGTCATAATTAATAAATTTTGTTCAAAATCAAAGATATTATTGGAAAAAATATCTTGATGATTGTAACACAAGATTATAGTATAATTTGTCTTGATTATGGGAGTGGTTTTTATCCGACTTCTTGTGCTAGTATACTCTGTGTATATTGAACGGACCAAGTAGAGAAAATATGTTTTTCTACTGAATATATAAAATATTTTCTCTAATTCATTAAATGAGCTTATACTCCTAATCTTGATATAATTATTATGATCAATGTAATTTGTTTATTGTTTTGATTTATCAAAAGGTACGACTCTATTCCGAGTTAGTGTATGCCTAATAGATTGGACAATAACGAATAACATTTGTGAATAATAATTAGTTGATAGAATCCTTGACTCGGTTTTGAGTTTGATGATACCCCTTTATATAAGCTTATAAGTTTTCATGTGAAAACCCGGCCGGTGAATTTTGTATCCGTCACATGAAATAGTTTAAGCGGAATTGTAAAGGATTTAATTAGTTGATTAAATTAAATTTTCAGTGATTTAATTTGATTAACTTGTATTTGAGATCATAACACGGGGAGTTAAAATAAGTGTTATTGAATTTTCGAAATTTATACTGAGGAGTTCAATTGCAGATTTTTAGTGGAATAAATTGTAATTAATTATAGTAAGAATTAATTCATGCTAATTTTGAATTAATGCTATAATTGGTAGGCTCTTATTATTTTTGTGGTCCCTGCTATACCTAGTAAAAATCTGGACAAGACTTGAGTAAAAAGTGACTTGGGATAAAAGTCATCCGTTAGAGTTAGAGTAGGATTCTACTTGTGCAAGTAGAATCCTACACGTTTTTGCAAAACAATTTTCGGCCAAAAATAACTCTACTTAAGGAGGACGAATTTCACCTAATTACCGACTTTCAAAGTTGTATTATTTTTGCCCACCCAAAAGCAAAATCGTCCAAGGTTTTATTAGGCATATAGCAGAAGAATGCAGCTCTGTATTCTTGCTGTTTGGAAGCTTTGTCCAACGATTTCAAGAGGTTAGTGCTTCTAATCTTGTGATTATAGCATTGTCTACTTTACATGTATTAGATGCCTGGTTTGTTTGGTTGCTTTCGCTGCGCGTGTTCTAACAATTGATATCAGACGTCGTCTTACATCTAACTAGATAATGTAATACAACATGAATAGAGTAATATTAAAATGTGTTGTTTAATGATACATGTTTGGTATGATTATTCTATGTCAAAAATATTTTTTATTAGTATCTTAATTCTGAAATTATGAATTAATATACACATGCATAAACGGTGGTGTTGTATTTAATGACAGTCTGTTTAATTACGTTTTGATGAATATCAAAATTTTTTTAATAAAAACATGACTGTTTCTTGAATACTATTAATTTTGTAATTATGGGTTAATACATATATGCATAAACAGTGAACTAAATCTGTTTGAGTTGCATTTGTCCATAATCAGAGAGTGTTATATTAATAAAAACTTGAGTGTTTTGTATGAAATTAGTTTTGTAATTATGGATTAATATACAGAATTATGAACAATGACGTTTTCTTTTAACAGTGAAAAATATACTATTTGTTTTACAATTCTGTCTGAACATGTTTTTATTATTATTATAATAATATTATTATTTTGAGTTATGAAATCATGTTTTAACATACAAGAGTATATTATGTGATTTGAACAAGTTAAAATAATAAAAACACTCAAAACCGCAAAAAAACAGAATTCTACAAATAGGTCATGATTTTAGAATTCTGAAATTCTGTCGAACTCCGATTGACCTCAAATTTGGCAGGTTCATCGGAAACGGCCCGATTGACCTCGAATGCCCAAACGTCATTTTTTGGGCATTCGAGGTCGTTTAGATGGGTTTTTGGCTATTTTTATATTTTGTTGAAATTANCAGTTTACTCTCCATCTGAGTTGGTCCTGTTTAAATTTATGGGGTTAATATCTTACATCACTCATATATTTTGCATGAATAGTTAAGTTTCCCTAACGAATTTAACTGTTCAATGAGCATGGTTATATGTGTAATGTGATGTTTTTGAATTTAATTATTCTAAATACATAACTAATGATCTATTTAGTGTAAATATCTCTCAGATTAACCATGTCTTCATTCAACCCACTTACCTCAATTCTGAACCAAAACAAGTTAGAAGGACCGAATTATGTTGACTGGAAAAGAAACCTTGATATTGTCCTAACTGCTGAAGGTTACAAATTTGTAATCACTGAGGGGTGCCCAGAAAAACCAGAAAACGCTACTGATGATCAGGTTAAGGCCTATGACAAATGGGTTAAGGCCGATGAGATGGCGCGATGTTACATTCTTCCCTCTATGGCGAATGTTTTGCAACATCAACATCAGTCTATGGGGTCTTCTTACGACATGCTTGAAAGTCTCAAAGAGATGTTCGGTGAGCAAAATTGTGCAGCTAAGAAGACTGCTATGAAAGCCCTTTTGAACACCAAGATGGCTGAAGGATCATCGGTGAGGGACCATGTTCTGAAGATGAGTCTTTTGGAATGAACTGGAGGTCCTTGGAGCCTTGATTGATAAGGAGTCTCAAGTTGAGATGGTCCTACAGACTCTGCCTGACAGTTTTCAACAATTTCGCTTGAACTATAATATGAACAAAATGGATTTGTCACTAGCGAAATTGTTGAATGAGCTGCAAGCGGCAGAGTCTATTATCAAACAAAAAGCTCCAGTTGTGGCACTCAATGTTGAGAAAGCTTCAGTTTCTAAGTCGAAAGGCAATAAGAAAAAGAAGGCTCAAAAGGTTTTGGCACCTGGTGGTGCGGCTGGTGTGAAAAAGCCCAAAGGCAAGTGCTATCATTGCAAGCAATCTGGGCATCACAAGAAGCAATGCAATGCCTATCTGTCAAAGTTGAATAAGCAAGGTAATTCAAATTTATATGTCGTTGAAACTTGTTTAGCGGCTGTTTCTACCATATTTTGGTGTGTAGATTCGGGAGCCACTAATTATATCTGCACTACTTTGCAGGGGTTTCAGGAAAGGCGGCGACTAAGTGAGAATGAAATTTGCATATTTCAAGCCAATGGCGAGCCAACACCAGCTTTAGCTTTAGGAATTACGAGAGTTCCATTAGAAGGAATTTAGATTCGGTTTCGAAAATAATTGATGCTGGTTATAATGTTTATTTTGCTAATAACTCTGGTGTTATTAAGTTTAATAAACGTTTTATCTACACTGCTGCTAGAGTACATGACCTTTTTATTCTTGATATATCTCCTCGTGTGCTACAACAACCAAAAGAATTGAATAACATTAATCTGTCACATAAAAGAAAAAGCATTTCTGAATTGAGTCAAACTTATTTGTGGCACTTACGTCTATGTCATATAAATCTAAATAGATTTTCGAGATTGGTCTCTGATGGACCATTGAGTTCATTGAAAGTGGAGTCACTACCAACATGCGAATCCTGTTTAGAAGGTAAAATGACCAAGAGACATTTTCCCTCAAAAGAAAATAGAGCCAGCGATAAGCTAGAACTAATTCACTCTGATTTGTGTGGCCCAATGAATATACAAGCAAGACGTGGTTTTGAGTATTTTGTGACTTTCATAGATGATTACTCAAGGTATGGATACATTTATCTGTTGTGACGTAAGTCCGAATGCTTTGAGAAATTCAAAGAATTTAATACAGAAACGGAGAAACGACATGATAAATATATCAAAACATTGCGATCTGATCGTGGTGATGAATACCTTTCTGCGGAATTCATAAAATACTTATCAGATAGTGGAATCACATCTCAATTATCTACCCGAGGAACACCACAACAAAATGGTGTGGCAGAAGGAAGAAATAGGACACTTATGGAAATGGTTAGATCAATGTTATGTTATTCCGATTTTCCTTCTTCCTTTTGGGGATATGCTTTAGGAACAACAAATTACATTCGAAATTTGGTTCCTTGAAAATCAGTACCTTCAACTCCAGTAGAATTGTGGACTGGGCGCAAGCCAAGTTTACGGCACATTCGAGTTTGGGGTTGTCCAACACATGTGCTGAAAGGGAAAGCGGATAAATTAGAATCAAGGACAGAAGTATGCATTTTTATTGGATATCCAAAAGGAACTAAAGGCGGTTTGTTTTATTGTCCCAAAGAAAAGAAGGTAATCGTTATGACAAATGCCAGATTTTTAGAAGAGGAATATTTAATGAACCATATTCCTAGAAGTAAACTAGTTTTACAGGAATTAAATAATGGAGTAACTAAAGAATCATCTCTAGAACGTATCCCGTAAGCCAGTATTGACATACCACTGCACTATCGTAGTGGGAGAAATGTCAATAAGAAGCAGATTGCACAAGAGCAATTGCCTGACATCTCACTACCCTAAAGTAGTGGGAGTAATGTTGAGCAACCTCAGATTGTTGAACAACCTGAAAATGTTCTGCAACCTGCACTCTAGGAAGAAGTTGATGATATCCCAGCACCGCAATGTGTGGAGGATAACATTGAGGCTTCAGTTCCAGAAAATGATGTTGTGATTCAATAAAAAAATCAGCCTCCACCTGTAATGACTAGTCGTAGTGGGATAATTATTATAAAACCTCTCCGGTTTGCGCTCTTGGGAGAATCTTATGATAGAATCCCTGAAGAGCCTAATACAAAACCTATTAATTATGACGAAGCACTACAAGATACATATGCTGATAAATGGGTTGATGCTATAAAATCTCAAATGGAGTCCATGTACTCCAATCAAGTCTGGGATCTTGTAGTACCGCCTACTGGAGTCAAACCCACTGGTTGTAGATGGATCTATAAGAAAAAGAGAGGAATGGATGGAAAAGTGCAAACTTTTAAAGCTAGGCTTGTTGCAAAAGGGTTTACTCAAATAGAAGAGATCGATTATGTGGAAACATTTTCGCCGGTAGCCATGTTTAAATCCATTAGGATTCTCTTATCCATTGTTGCTCATTACGATTATTAGATTTGGCAAATGGATGTCAAGACGTCTTTTCTAAAAGTTTTGATGAGTGCATCTATATGGCACAACCAGTTGGTTTCATTAAAGGTGGCAATGAGCACATGTTGTGTAAATTAAAGAAATCCATTTATGGATTGAAACAAGCTTCTAGAGCATGGAACACTTGTTTTGACGCATCGATTAAAACCTTTGGTTTTAATCAATGTGAAAATGAGTCTTGTGTCTATAAGAAGTGGGATGGAGATAAAGTTACATTTTTGATTTTGTATGTAGATGATATTTTTCTCATAGGAAATAATGTGAGCATGTTGAATTTAGTAAACGAATGGTTGTCCTCACGTTTCGATATGAAGGACTTGGGACAGACAGCACATATCCTTGGGATCAAGCTTATGCGAGATCGCAAGCAAAGGATATTAGGCTTGTCCCAAGCACTTTATATTGATATTATTCTCACCAGATTTAGCATGCAAGATTCCAAGAAAGGTTTTCTCCCTTTTAGACATGGAATCTCTCTGTCCAAAGATCAGTCCCTAAAAACGACTGATGAGATAGAAAAAATGAAGGCAGTCCTTTATGCTTCTGCTGTAGGGAGTCTCATGTATGCTATGCTATGTACTAGACCTGATATCTGCTTTGCAATTGGCATGGTTAGTAGATTTCAGTCTAACCTTTGACGAGAACACTGGACTGCTGTTAAGCATATAGTCAAGTACTTGAAAAGGACTAGGGATTATATGTTGGTGTATCACTCAGGTGATCTTGCACCCATTGGCTATACTGATTCAGATTTCCAGTCAGATAGTGACTCTAGAAAATCTACCTCAGGATATGTTTTTACCTTAGGAGATGGAGCCATAAGTTGGAGGAGTATGAAACAATCATGTGTTGCTGATTCCACCATGGAAGCCGAATATGTGGCTGCATCTTAGGCAACTAAAGAAGCTGTTTGGCTCAGGAACTTTCTAAAAGAGCTTAATGTAGTTCTTTCGGTTCAAGCACCGATTGTACTTTATTGTGACAATAGTTGTGTAGTTGCAAACTCGAAGGAACCAAGAAGCCATAAAAGGAGTAAACATATTGAGCGTAAATATCACTTAATTCGGGACATAACTCAAAGAGGTGATGCAAGAGTGTTGAAGATTGCGTTAGAGGACAATTTGGCAGACCCGTTTACAAAGAGCTTGACACAGAAGAATTTTGACAAGCATGTAGAAGGAATGGGTGTTAGAGTAGTAGACCCATGGTTATGAGTCTAAGTGGGAGTTTGTTGGGATATACTATTAACCATGCGGTTTAGACATAGTATTTTGTTTTATTCTTTATGGAACAATTATATATTTAATTTATTCAATTCAATAAATTACTATTTTAGATAGATCATTTGATACATGTGTGTCCTTTTAGTTATGTAGTAGACAATTTAGTGTATGGAGTCTTAGCTCATGCATGGAAGATTAAATTGTTGGGTCTCATAATTAATAAATTTTGTTCACAATCAAATATATTATTGGACAAAATATCTTGATGATTGTAGCACAAGATTATAGGATAATTTGTCTTGATTATGGGAGTGGTGATACTCCGATTTCTTGTGCTAGTATACTCAGCGTATATTGAACGGCCCAAGTAGAGAAAAGATGTTTTTCTACTAAATATATAAAATATTTTCTCTAATTCATTAAATGAGCTTATACTCCTAATCTTGATGTAATTATTGTGATCAATGTAATTTGTTTATTGTTTTGATTTATCAAAAGGTACGACTCTATTCCGAGTTAGCATATGCCTAATAGATTGGACAATAACGAATAACATTTGTGAATAATAATTAGTTGATAGAATCCTTGACTCGGTTTTGAGTTTGATGATACCCCTTTATATAAGCTTATAAGTTTTCATGTGAAAACCC
>ML409020.1:0-17594 GCA_005239525.1 Nicotiana knightiana | reverse complement strand
TCATTAATGAGCGATCATTGTAAGAGGTAGACTTTGTATTAAGAAATTTCCTATATAAGGGAATAAAATATAACTTGTAAGGGCATCTGAACTACGAATACAATACATTTTAATTATTTGTGCATCATATTATTGTCTATTTACTTACTACTTTCTATTTATTATTATTTCCTGGATTATCAAAAACCCGTGTTCATCCTAAAAATAGCTTTGGTCAAAGGATCTAATTCTTTGGTTAAACAAATTGATTCCGTTACCGGGAAGTCTGATAATCTTTGTTTGCTTGTCAAGCGATATCCTCTGAACTATGTCGAACTCCAACGACAACAACTAATAGAGAAATGGAACCCCGGTTCCATTACCTTTAGGAACCCCACGTGGTTCAAGGGAACAATCCCCAGAAAGATTCAATAACAACAACGATAATAATGATCAAACGGTAGAACAAGATCGGGTAAAGAAAATGATTGCAGAGTATGTGGGCCAAGTTTTGCAAGAATTTGCAAGAGGATTACCAGCAGCATCACCTGCATCACTGACACCACTTCCAATAACACTATCACCGTGGAAAATCCTCAGTTTGGGGTGGTAAACTCAGTAAGGGATGACGCTCCTAACGAATCTCTCGAAGCGAGACCAGGTATGACTAATAACTCTGAATTAAAAAATTTACTACTAACCTTGCAGAAACAGGTGAAGGAACAAAATGATCGAATCGAGCAAATTCCTGGAGTACCACCTGTTATCAAAGGCATTGATGTTGATAGATATTCTCAACAACCTTGGAAACCAAGCGCATCACCCTTGCCTATACCCAAGAAGTTTAAAATGCCTGACATTCCTAAGTATGATAGGACAACTGACCCACGCGACCACGTGATTGCTTTTACCACCGGAGTAAAGGGAAAAGATTTAACAAAACAAGAGATTGAATCATTCCTTGTCAAAAAATTCGGAGAAACGCTTACCAAAGGAGCCCTAACCTGGTATTCTCTTCTCCCTGAAAATTCTATTGATTCTTTTGCTGAGCTTGCAGATTCTTTCATAAAAGCACACTCCGGTGTGCAAAGAGTCGAGAAAAGAATGGAGGACATATTTAAAATAAAGCGAGGAGACACGGAACTACTTCATAATTTGTAGACAGGTTCCAACGAGAAAGAATGCAACTACCAAGGATGCCTGATAATTGGGCAGCCATGGAATTTGCAAGTAATCTAAATTGCAAAAGCTCAAAAGCCACGAGAAGACTCAGAGAAATCTTGGGAGAATTCCCAGCTACAATGTGGAACGATGTTTATAACAGGTACAGTACTAAACTTCGAATAGAAGAAGATACCATTGCTCGTTCGAAAGATGAATATCATACCAGATCCAGACGTTCCGAATCAGATAGGAGATTAGGTAAAAACAAGTACGATCCTTACTTGGGACCATCGGGATGTGAAACTCGTCCTAGGTTCGAAAACACCAGGTCAGATTATAGACCACCAAGCAGAAATGCGGGCTCGTCCTCATCTAGATCCAGAAAGGATCGAGATGAACGACCTAGAGGTAATGCACGAATTGGGGATCACACCTTAATGTAAGTACCCCTGAACTTGTTTCAATATTAAGAAATATGGGTGA
Source organism: Nicotiana knightiana (assembly GCA_005239525.1). Taxonomy (NCBI): domain Eukaryota; kingdom Viridiplantae; phylum Streptophyta; class Magnoliopsida; order Solanales; family Solanaceae; genus Nicotiana; species Nicotiana knightiana. The sequence continues at coordinate 15,968 of ML409020.1, read as the reverse complement.
TTATGTTCGATGGCCCAAAGAAATGCGGTCAAACCCAACTAAAAAGAATCCAGGTTTCTGGTGTGAATTCCATAATGATCATGGACATAAGCTGCAGATTGCAGGTTTTTACAAGGTGAAATAGAACAATTATTGAAACATGGCTATTTAACAGAATTGTTTAGTGATAAAGGTAAACAGGCATACATGAAGAAGAGCAGGAACCCCAGATGCCTCCATCTCCAAAAAGAACCGTCAACGTGATACAAGGAGGAGAGGAAGTAAACAGAATATTTTGCAAATTAGCCTCGAAGGTCACAATTACACAAGGAAAGCGGGTTCGAGAAAATCCAGACGTAGATGATATAACCTTTAATGATGCAGATTTCGGCGGACTAATGCTCCCCACAATGATGCTCTGGTCATATCCTTACTCATTCATGACACTAACATTAAAAGAGTGTTGATTGATCCAGGTAGTTCATTCAACATTATCTTGCTAAGAGTCATGGAAGAAATGATCTTGGGAAATCAGGTGATCCCAAAGGCACGAGCCATATCAGGGTTTGACAAATCTACAGTGATGACCAAAAGAGAAATCGAACTTAGCACTTATGCCGAGGGAGTAATTAAAAACACAAAATTCCAAGTCGTTGATACTGACATGGCTTATAACGTAATCATGGGAAGGTCCTGGATCCACGACATGATAGCAGTACCATCTACCTTGCATCAGGTAATAAAATTCCCTTCGAAATGGAGAATCAGACAGTTTAGAGGAGATCAACAAATCTCTAGAAATATAAATTCTATGGTGAATTATAACAAAAAAGTAGAGACGGATGAATCAGAAGATATGGAAATCTCCCAGGAAGATGTTACCGACCAAACAGGTACGAAAGAAATTCCAGACCGGACGTCATTCATGAAACGGAGGAAGATGAGAACATCAAAACAACTAAGGAAGAGCTCGAAGATGTTCCATTGTTTGAACAAAAACCTGAACAGAAATTGTATGTAGGCACGAGGCTAAGCCCCGGTCGAAGAGGTAAATTAATTGATTATTTAAAGGCTAACACATATTGCTTTGTGTGGTCCCACTCAGATATGACAAGTGTCCCACCAGAAGTGATGACTCATAAACTAAATGAAGATCCATCCTTCGTACCTGTTAAGCAGAAGAAAAGAAAGCAAGGACCATTCAAGAACCAAGTGATTGACGAAGAGGTACAGAAACTCTTGAAATTGGTTCGATACGAGAGATAACGTACCCTAACTAGCTAGCTAACACCGTGGTAGTACCTAAAAAGAATGGAAAATGGAGAGTATGCATAGATTATACCGACTTAAATAAAGCATTCCCCAAATATTCATTCTCATTACCACATATAGATCAAATGAATGATGCGACTGCAGGTTTTAATCAGATTAGAATGGATCTCTCAAAAGAGGAAAAAACCTCCTTTATTACAAACAGGGGGACTTATTGTTATAAAGTCATGCCTTTTAGCTTAAAAAACGCTGGAGCCACCTATCAAAGGCTAGTAACCAAGATGTTCCAGGAACATCTGGGAAAAACGATGGAAGCTTACATCGATGACATGCTGGTAAAATCAACACGGGTGGAAGACCATTTCCAGCACCTCTTTATTACCTTTGACATTTTACACAGGTATAATATGAAGCTGAATCCAGAAAAATGCGCTTTTGGCATCAAATCAGGTAAATTCTTGGGTTTTCTTGTATCAAACAGGGGAATAGAGGTAAATCCTGATCAAATTAAAACTATAGAAGAAATACCTGATGTGCTTATAAACAAAAAAGATGTTCAAAGACTAACAGGAAGAATTGCAGCCTTAGGAAGATTTATTTCCAAATCTTCTGAGAAAAGTTTTAAATTCTTTGGAGTCAAAAAGAAAAATCGGTTCGAATGGACTGAAGAATGTCGACAGGCTTTCAAAGACCTACAGGCTTATCTATCAAAACCTTCATTGTTGTCAAAGCCAAAGGAGGGGGAGAGGCTGTAAGTCTACCTTTCCGTCTCGGAAATTCCTGTAAATGCAGTATTGGTAAGGGAGGATAAAGGTAGACAATCTCCTATTTATTATGTAAGCAAGACATTACTAGATGCTGAAACTAGATATCCACATCTAGAAAAGTTAGCCTTAGCTCTAATCATGGTATCTAGAAAATTAAGGCCATACTTCCAATGTCATCCAATCACAGTTGTGACCTCGTATCCATTAAGAAACATACTGCATAAACAAGAACTATTAGGAAGATTAGCCAAGTGGGCTATAGAATTAAGTGAGCATGAAATAATATATCAGCCTAGAACTGCAATCAAGTCTCAGATCTTAGCTGATTTTGTCGCTGACTTTAGAAATAGCATTGTCCCTGAAGTGGAAAAAGAGTTACAACTCTTTAACGGTGCTAATCCGAGTCTATGGACCCTATTTACCGATGGTTCTTCCAATATAAAAGGTGTCGGCTTAGGCATAATCTTAATATCACCCACGGGTGAAAAGACACGACATGCTATCAAATGTTATCCTATAACTAACAATGAAGCAGAGTACGAAGCTGTCATTGCAGGACTAGAACTCGCACGAGAACTTTCAATCGAGCAAATCATAATCAAAAGCGACTCCTAACTGGTAGTAAATCAGATGTAGGGGACTTACATCGCTTGAGAGACTCGGATGCAACAATATCTCGAAAAGGCATGAGAGCTCGTGAGACAATTCAAAACATGGAATGTAATACAAATACCTAGAGAGGAAAATACAGAAGAAGATGCATTAGCTAACCTCGCAGTAGTCACGGAAGTAACAAACAAAGACAATGCAATTGTCGTTCATTTATTCCTTCAGCGATCGACCAGAATAGAAATGAGGTAACTTTCAACAATTTAACTAGGGATTGGAGAAACGAAATCTTAAATTTTTTTCAGAATGGAACCATACCTGAAGACAAGAAAACAGCTCAAGCACTTCGCCACAAAGCTGCACGGTACTTCCACATTCGCAACTCATTATATCGCAAGATGTTCCGAGGCCCCCTAGCAAAATGCCTCAGACCTAACCAAACGGAGTTCGTGATGAAAGAAGTCCACGAAGGACACTGTGGAAATCACTCAGGGGCGAGATCCTTGGTAAAAACCCTAATTAGAGCTGGGTACTATTGGCCTAAGATGGAAGAAGAGGCCAAGAACTTCATATCCAAATGCGACAGATGCCAAAGGTGTTCCAATAACATGCATCGACCAGCGGAATTATTGCATCCAATAATATCCTCATGGCCCTTCATGAAATGGGGTATGGACATAGCGGGACCTCTTCCCACAACTAAAGGACAGGTATGATTTTTGCTCGTGCTAACCGACTATTTTACAAAATGGGTAGAGGCAAAAACGTTCAAACAGGTGCGAGAAAAGGAAGTTAAAAGCTTCTTATGGCGAAACATAATATGGCGCTTTGGGATACCAAAGGAGATCGTGTATGATAATGGCCCACAATTCATAGGCTCGCAAATCACAGAATTCTTCGAAAGCTAGAAAATCAAACGGATCACTTCAACGCCATACCACCCCGTGGCTAATGGTCAAGTTGAGTCAATGAATAAAGTCATCATCAACAATCTAAAGAAGAGGCTAGATAAAGCCAAAGCAAACTGTCCTGATGAGTTACCAGCGGTACTATGGGCATACAGAACAACTTCAAAAATAGCCACGGGAGAAACTCCATTCGCACTTGTCTATGGCCAGAAGCCTTAATACTTGTGGAGATTGGCGAACCAAGCTTAAGGTTTACAACAGCCACGGAGGAAGCAAACAACAAAAAATTGAGGACCAATCTGGACCTGCTCGAACCACGGAGAGAAGGAGCACTAATACGAATGGCAGCTCAAAAACAAATCATAGAGCGTTATTACAACCGTAAATCTCATCTCAGGTACTTCAAGATTGGGGACTTCGTCCTCAAAAAAGTCTTTCAATCAACGAAAGAAGCAGGGATAGGAAAGCTAAGTCCAAACTGGGAAGGACCCTACAAAGTCCAAGGCATAGCTGGGAAGGGCGCCTACGAGCTGGAAGGTATGGACGGCAGAATCCTACCAACAAGTTGGAATGCCATCCACTTGAAGAAGTACTACTTCTAAGGGAAAAAAGTTGATACCCCCGGTCAGGTATCACACGTTCGATTTTATTTTAAACATTTAAAATTTTACTAACCCNAAAAGTCAAAACTCGAGCCTAAAGATCCATCTACCCAACAAGTCAAGTGATACGAGCAGAATCGAAAGAGCCGAAGACTCAAATACAAAGCTGAAAACTCAAATACAAAGCCTGATCCAAAAAACCTTCGAACATGTTCAGGTTGAAAGGCAAAATATCAGCAACGAGGAAGAAATACACATATTTGTACTTATTCAAAAGAAAACTGTTGTAACCAAAAATAGTTATGGATAAAAGATCATCATCATTGTACTCATTCAAAAATTGTTGTAACTAAAAACAGTTACGAAAACGTTGTACTCACATGTAAAACTGTTATCAAATAAAACAGTCACGGATGAAAAAGCATTTCCTCGTGATCATTGAAAACTGTTACGAACGAAAAACAATTGTTCTCTTGTATTAACTCGAAAAAACTGTTACATACGAAAAACAGTTATGAAATACAAGTGTACATCAAATCTGTTAAAAGAAAACAGTTGCAACATGAGTTTTAGACGATAATCGAACACATGTAAAATGTTGTGGAAGTTCAAACAAAAAACTTTCCTCAGAAACATTCTTAAACATGTGAAAAATTCCTATCAATCTATTGCATTATTACACCATTATGAAGTTGAGACGTCTTCTTCATTAGATGTCAATAAAAAGGGGGTCTCTTTCATAAATTTTGCCTACTACAAAAAGGCACACATTTTATATGATACCGTGCCTATTATGAAAAGGTACGAGTAATCTAAAGCATTCTATATGCAAAACTCATAGGTAAAACTAAAACCTCAAGAAATAAAGCATGCAAAAGACTTAAAGAATAGAACAGAGACTCAGTAACAAAAGTCATATTTTGCATTGATATGATAAAACGGCTAAGTATTAAATTTATACTTAGCCGTATATATTGTATTTACATTAAGGTTCCCCTAAGTTATCAGTTGGGGACTTTAAAAGATCCAAACTTACCCCCGATTGATCTGGGGGTAACCACCAATCAAATAAAAAAAAGGGAACCAACATCTTAATTGTCTTTAGAAGGGGGATCAACTTCTTTGCTGGCAGAGGAAGCAGGAGCAGCTGGATATGAGGAGACTTGAGCAGCAAGAGCCTCACCTTCGGGTGAAGAGAGATTCTGACCTTGTTGAGCTTTCTCCATGGCTTCTTTGATTTTAGTCATTTCAGCGTTAAGGTCGAAACCCTCTTGACTCATTTCCGTCAATGTGTCAAGGCGAGAATTCATATACGCCCAACTGACATCGACAACTGCCACCTCCTCAAGAGCTTGGTTATCATTATCCCCTATCATAATCTCAGCTCTCATCCCGTCCCTCTCAGCCTCAATAGCATCTTTGGTGACCCTTAAAGGTGCAACAGACCTCTCCAAGAATTGAATTTTGTCCAAGGCATTGCGAAGATCCTCTTGGGTCAGGGCTAGAGACTACACAAGCTCGCCTGAATACTCTTCTTTCTGCTCCTGCAAGGCTTTTAAACTCTTAGCTTCTTCTGAGGCACGGGACAATTACTCAGCAAATGAAGACTCAAGAATGCTCTTGTCTTTGTCCGCCTGCTTAGAAGAAGCCTTCTCCACTGCCAACTCCGCTGCCATGACTCTCATATGCCGCTCCAAGGTACATTTTTCTTCATCTAAGGCCTCCATGTCGAGCCTTAAGCATTCATATTTCCCCTTCAAGTTATCAACTTCATCACGCCACTCTTTTATTTCGTGCTCCGTGTTAGAAACCCTCTTCATGAGCTCCATGCATATAAGATTGATCTACAAAAAGGAAATCAGTTAAATTCGACAATTACATGTACGAGCATGAAATGAAAAAGAATATACTTTACCTTCAAAGATGTATGCACGACCTAATTAGCCCAGGTAAGAGAACTGTGACTATCAAGTTTGGTCCTCTCTGTTAGGCCTATCAAGGGCTTCAGCCACACCTCAGGCTGACCAGATTTCTTAAAAAGACTCCCACCAGCTGGAACCTCTATTAGAACTTGCTGCATCTCTCTGCTGGAAGACCCTACTTCTCTGACAGGCACAGAAGCAGGCAGAGATGTAGAAGCCACGAGCACTGATGTCTGGGTAGCTGAGAAAACCACGGGCAAAGTAGTAACGGGAGCAGTAATAGCCGAGGGAGCGGAGGAGGTAATAGGAGCAGATGAAGGAACTTCTCTAAAAGAAGGAAGAAGAACGGCCAAGGGAGCTTCATTAACACCAGGGCCGGATCCTTCACGAAACAGATGATCCACAGAATCATGCGCAGGAGAGAGAGAAGCATCCTCAGAGGAAGAAGGTCTAACATCAGGCACGGAAGACACTGCCAAGGGTGTAGACTCATTTTCTAAAATCACCCTCCTTCTACGTAACTTGTGCACCAAGGTGTCCTCCTCTTCTTCTTCTAAGGTCCTAGACCCACCAACCTTCCTCTTCGAAGAAGAAGAACTAGCAATAATTTCCTGGGCCTGAGCCAGGGACATTTTGGAAACAGACACAACAGACACTCCACGGATAGGAAACCCTATAAAAAATAAAGGGTTAAAATGATAAAGAGATTCGAGAAAGGAAAGAAACGAAAACAAAAGCTTCACTTACCGTGAGTTTTCACTTTCCAACCGTACTTCCCGGAGAAGTAGTTCCAAGACCTTTCTTCCAACGGAGCAATTGACAACAACTTTTCTACCCAACCACGGATACCAGAGACATTCTCAACAGTACCCATGATTGCTGAAAGAAGAAAAAAAATAGCTACGGTGTTAATAAAACACTTAAAGCAAAAAGGAAGAATAAAGAATGTGAGCTAAAATGTACTCACGTGCACGATTCCACTTCTTGGGGAAGGGAAGATTTTCTTCACCTACTAAACCAGTAGTGGGCGCAACAACGTACCGAAGGTACCAACCTCTATCCTTATTGTCTTCAGGGGTTACCAACACTCTTTTACTCCTGGCAGCCAGAGTAAAAATCCCTTGACGAAATAAGGCAGGAGAATAAAGATGAATGAGATGATTAAAGGTAAAAGGAACCGAGGCTAAAGTAGCTAAGCATCTGAGACACGCAACAACCCGCCACACAAGAGGAACAACTTGTCCTAAGAAAATTTTGAAGAAACGACAGAATCCGATGATGACTGGATCAATAGGAGGTTTAAACCCTAAAGTAAAAGGGTAGGTATAAACATAAGAATACCCCGTCTTGTAAGACATTATTCTTTGGTTCTCATTTGGAACGATGATAGGAAAATCAGACTTCCAAGAACATTCCCTGCGAACAAGGGGTACTAAACCTTCAGTAATAAGGGTAGGGCACCTATCAGCACTATCAAGGGATAACGACTGATCAACAAGGACCTGACTATTCCTAGTGAAGGTAAACTCAGCAGGAATGATTTCATCCACTTGTGGTTCGCGTAAGGGTTCATGATGTTTTCTACCCTAGATGAAGATCTGGAAGCCCTAGCTCTTGGAGAAACTAAAGACCTATCAGAAAGAAGGGAAGTAATCTGGGAAGAAAAGGAACCTCTTAAAGGAGTAGAGCCTAAACTCCTCAGTCTACCACTTCTCTGGCTCCGCGTCGGAGCAGAAGAAGGGGTCAAATCATCCACATTTATCACTCCTTTAGGTTGGTTCGATGAAGACATATTTACGAAGACAAGAAAAAAAATCTCTTTACAAATAAAGAAGACAAGTTAGAAGTGTTTCGTGAAAGTAAAGAAAAAAGGTATTTATACTTGAAGAAAACCGTCAAACATGGGAAAAAACTATGATGAGAAAGTCATAATTAAAGGTGTCACTTCGTGACTGATGCAGCCGCAAAAAGCCCTACAAGGCACCGAGTAACTGTAGAACCAATCCAGAGGGAACACGTGGCTTGAGCATTAGATGGAAGTGACAAGCGACACCTATGTTCAGAGAAGGATACAATGTTTCGAGGTGAAAAAAATGGCAAAATATTCCCGCCATAAATGCGTATTCACTTATAAAATATTAATCAATAAATAAATGGTAAGTGGGGGGACTATCTGTATTGGTAAAAAAAGAGTTTCACACGTATGATAATTCTTGATGACTCAGCTGGCTACGTGGACCAAGGAAAACATGATAGCTGGACATGATTCTATAAAGAGGTGCGAAGCAAAGAGACACGACTCAAATCAGCTACGAGAAACTCAACCTGATTGATACAAGGAGGAGACACGGTCAGAATGAATCCGGACAAAGCTACGGGCAGGTTCAGAGACCCTCAATTAATGACTCACGCGTTACAAAACCTTCATGCAACAATTACGGTCATTCTATGTAACATCCCATTAATGTATTAATTAGTCATGAATGAGTGATCATTGTAAGAGGTAGACGTTGTATTAAGAAATTCCCTATATAAGGGAATAAAATATAACTTGTAAGGGCATCTGAACTATGAATACAATAAATTTTACTTTTCTGTGCATCATATTATTGTCTATTTACTTACTCCTTTTTATTTATTATTATTTCCTGGATTATCAGAAACCCGTATTCATCCTAAAAATAGCTTTGGTCAAAGGATCTAATTCTTTGGTTAAACATTTTTATGTTAACGTTGTTTATTGTCCTAAGAGCAGGATTCTAAGCGATAAACACAAAGCGTGGATGAGATGCTGAAACAGTAGACATGAAATCCTAGGAACATGGTATCTAGTGCATGCTTGGCATGGTTTGAATGAACATGCTGGTCCTAAACATGGATTCTAATGCAGATAGAAACAATTTAAAGCTTAGAACATGATTTCTACCCGATGATATTAACAAAATTATATGGCTACTCTCCCCACTTCACTAGTCATACCCAATATCTGTTTACAAATAATTATTGCAGACCAGCTGAGTAAAATAGATAAAGGAAAAGAAGAAGTTAACCTATAGGGAGCCTGAAAAACAAGCCCAGATTCCCAGAACCTCAAGTGCCCAAATGTTTCATAGCCCTTCTCATATCCGGGTGTATCAGAGTTCCCTAATGACCTCAAGGGATCCCGGGCAGTGCTCACACCTAGATTTCATAACCATAATTGAGTAAGTGCAGTGTGGAAGGGCCAACCCCAGTGCATTAGAGTTTAGAGGGATCTCACAGGAATCCCAAGGCAGTCATACACTGGAGGGTCAGAACCTAAGGACCTAAGAGTAGAGTGAGAGTGCTTGGCATAGTTTTGAAAAGGGTTTAAATAGGAAATCAATATTTGAAAAAAGGGATTCAGTTACAGTAGTTTTATAAAATAGGAGAGTTGTTTAGCAGTAAAATAATTTTTGATAAGAGTGGTGAAATCAAACGAACAACAGATCAAACATAGAGCCCAAATAGGTTCAACAATACTCAAATAACAACCCTTCACGCAGGGATAATTATGGACTGGTGTCACGGGCCTAATTTCGACAAGCACCGTGAGGACAACTAGCTAGCTAAATCGCTACTGCCTAGTTTCAGTCCGTCTCAAAATCACATCACTAAAAACATGCTAACAATGGCAAACACTTCACACACACAAGCTGGAAAGGAAATGAAGGAAGACACACAAACGTTTTGGAGGCCAAGGGCCAATTTTCTGATTATATTGAAGACAAAGGGAAAATAGAAGTGTTGGAGATGCCTTTCTACAAGGCTTATACAAGTATTTATACTTATTCAGCCACACTTAGCTGGTACTACAATGAAAGACAAAAGCAAGATCCTAACTACTTGCACTAAATGCTGCCAGGCATGCTGTTCCTATGCACTAAATGCTGCCAGACATGCTGTTACCTTGCATTAAATGTTGCTGGCATGCTGCTCCTTTGCATTAAATGCTGCTCGGCATGCTGCTTTTGAGATTGATCAACCATGGCAGATTCGAATTTGGGCAGCTTAGGCGGTAAAATGAATGATGAATCAGGCGGATCGGCACACTCTCCCCCACTTGAATTGGCGACGACCGCGGTGCCACAACGTTTTAAGTAGTCGTGAATCTGATCTTTGAATTGCTAAAGGTCTTCATATTTTTCCCATGCCGCTTCCTCGGGTGACGGTCCCTTCCAATGTACAAGGAACACTCGAGTTGCCCTAACCTTTTCCTCGAACCAATTGATGGTCGATAGTTGCCTCAATCTTCTTATTGATGGAAGAAGGTGTGATGAATATTTGGGAATGGATGGACTGCCCTCTTTCTGCGTCTTCCTTGTCTTCATGATAAGGCTTGAGTTGACTATTATGGAAGATGGGATAGATCTTTAAATGGCTAGGCATATCCAGTTTGAATGAAAATTTGCCAACCTTGGCAATGATTTTGAATGGCCCCTCATAGCGTCGTATTAAATTCTGATTGACGCCTCTCAATGACTTGAATTGACGGGGGTTGAGCTTAACCATTACTTTGTCTCCAATTCGGTAGTGCACCGGTCTGCATTTTTTATCAGCAATCTTCTTGATTTTGCGAGCAACTTTGTCCAAGTAATATCTGGCGATGTCTACTTGTTCCTCCCAAGCCTTAGCCATAAGGAACGCCCCTGGGTTCCTTAATTATATATTTACTGGAAAGGATTGAGGCGTATTGGGCTGCTTCCCCGTTGAAAGCTCGAACGGACTCCTTCCGGTTGACTCACTACGTTGTAGATTGTATGAGAATTGGGCAGTATCAAGCAACTTCGCCCAATCTTTCTGATTTGCACTCACAAAGCACCTCAAGTATAGCTCTAAGAGTTCATTAACCCTCTCCGTTTTGCCGTCCGTTTGCGGATGAAAACTGGTGCAGAAGTGCAACTCGGATCCCAACAAATTGAACAGCTCTCTCCAAAAAACACCACTGAAACGGGGATCACGATCGCTAATGATGTGCTTTGGAATGCCTCAATGCTTGACCACGTCCCTTAGAAACAAACGTGCTGCCTCCTTAGCCTTGCAATTCACGGTGGTGGTAGTGAAGGTTGCATACTTTTAGAATCCATCGACCACTACTATGATAGTGCCAAAGCCTTCCGAGTTTGGCAAACATGTAATGAAGTCCATCGTGACGCTGTCCCATGGATTTTCCGCCACTGGTAATGGCTCAAGCAAGCCTCCCGGTACCTTGTGTTCAACTTTGTATTGTTGGCACACAAGACATGTTCGGATGTAAACTTCAATATCATCCCTCATATGCAGCCAATAGTATGATGACTCTAACAACGCCAAAGTGCGTTTCTGGCCTGGATGCCCTGACCAAACAGTGTCGTGTCCCTCTTTGATCAATGTGCGCCTAAAATTTCCCCACTTAGGCACAAAAATACGCCTGCCAGTAGTATAAAGAAGTCCATCTTAAGCCCAAAACTTCTTTGTCTTGCCTTGGCTGGCAAAGTCAAGAAGTTGTTTCGCCATCGAATCATGTTGCATTCCTTGCTTGATTGCATCAAGAATATCACTGCTGGTTGTACTAGCAATTGTTGCAAGCAGAGCTTTCCGACTCAACGAGTCGGTAACAACATTGGCTTTCCCCGGTTTATACTCCAAGGAATAATCAAACTCTGCCAAGAAGTCCTGCCACCTTGCTTGCTTAGGTGACAGCTTCTTTTGAGACTGGAAATAGCTTGTCGCCGCGTTATCCGTTTTGACAATAAAATGAGCTCCCAAAAGTAATGACGCCAGGTTCTAAGGCAATGAACCACTATCGTCATCTCCTTCTCTTGGACAGTGTAACGACGCTCCGCATCGTTCAATTTTCTGCTCTCGAACGCTATTGGATGTCCCTCTTGCATTAGGATTCCACCAATAGAAAAATCTGATGCATCCGTGTGGACCTCAAAGACTTTAGAAAAGTCGGGCAAAGCCAAAACAGGCTCCTCCGTAATAGCTGACTTGAGACCCTCGAATGCGCTTTGCATAAATCATTCCACTCCCAAAAGTGATTCTTCTTCAGCAAATCTATGAGCGGAGCCGCAATTGCTGAATAACCAAGAATGAATCGTTGGTAATAATTGGCAAGGCCAAGAAATGACCACAACTCCGTTACCTTCATCGGAGCCTCCCAATCTCTAATTGTTGCGACCTTATTGCTATCCATACGAATATTTCCTTGACTGATTGTATGCCCCAAAAATTGCACTTGGGTTTGAGAAGACGAACACTTCTCCCTCTTCATGAACATATCGTTTTCCCTTAGAACTTGGGAAACCTTGCGGAGGTGATCAAGATGTTCCTCCATACAGCTGCTATAAATCACAATGTCATCAAGATAGATGACTACAAATTGATCCAAATAAGGATGGAACATCTTGTTCATCAAAGCGCAAAAAGTAGCGGGTGCGTTGGTCAAGCCTAATGGCATAACCGACCACTCAAAAGCTCCATAACGAGTAACACAAGTTGTCTTTGGCTCATCTCCTTCGGCTATGCGAACTTGATAATATCCTTTCCTCAAATCCATCTTGGTTAACACCTTAGCCTGGCCAAGACCGTGACTTTTTTGAGAGCACGCTAGTCTATGCACAATCTCAATGATCCGTCTTGCTTATTTTGGAACAAGACTGGTGCGCCAAATGGTGCTTTAGACGGTCTAACATGTGCCTCTTCAAGCAGCTCCTTCAGTTGCTTCCTCAATTCCTCAAATTCTGGAGGTTCTATGCGATACGGACCCATGGCAGGTGGCCTTGCTCCTGAAATGAGCTCAATCTGATGATCAACTTCCCTACGTGGTGGCAAACGTTTGGGAGGGTCTTCGGGCATGACATCTTTGTTCTCATTGAGAACCTGCTGTACACAATGTGTCAAGGCTTCATCAACCTTGTCTTCATCAATTTATGTTACAGTAGCAAGAAATGTGGCTTCATCTCTCTTGAAACCCTTCACAATCTGCATCGCGGACAGTTGGCCCACGACTTGTGGCACACGAATAGTTGGTACCACATAAGGACCCCTCGGATCCCAAATATAAATCTGGTTAAGACTAGGGGAAATGAATGCCATGACTTCATCCGAATAGTCCAAACCAAGCACAATATCAAACACGTCCATGGGGCAACAAAGAAGTTAATGCACCCCTGGTATGATCGGCATTGACTGTCTTAAACAAAGAACTGCTGGGACTAAACACAAGGCCAAGTGATTTAGCCTTTGCTTCAGTCACAAAATTATGTGTCGCACTAGTGTCCACCATAATGCGAACAGACTGTCCATTCAGCTTTGCATTGACGAACAGTGACCCTTTCTCCTTCAATCTGGGCTCCTTTCCCATCACAACACCAAGCAAAGTATGACCCATTTGAACAAGGTCAGGCTCGTCTCAAACAACCTGCTTTAAGGCAGGCTCATTGGTCAGCAACGCACCAAGCATTATGTGGCCAAGATGAGCCACATCACACCTCTCCTGAGCAGTAGCTTCACTAGCTTGTGCAACATCTTGTGCATCATCTTCCGCTTGTCTCCGTTCAGCAGCAATCAAGGCACCAAGCTTGTCTAAAGAAGTACAATTTTTGTAGCTATGGCTGGGGCCCTTGTAAAGATAGCAGCCACTGCGAGGACCATTTTCCTTCTTCCTTTCATTGTAACTGTCGCGCCAGTGAGAACGATGTCCTTCTTCTTTAAAATCACGACCAGTGTTGGCAGCAACTTGCTTTCCTTTATATGCACGATCTCCTCCAGTCTTGGTAGGCTTGCTCTTGGTGTCCTTTGCTTTTGTGGCTTCCGTCCTATAATCTGTTAAGAACTCAGCAACGGCTATGTCTTCATTGACATCATTAACTTGACGTTGCTGCAACTCCTACTTGGCCAAGTTTTGAAGGACATCCATGAAGTAAAATAGAAAGTCATCACTTGACATGTTGGAAATCTGTAAAATGAGCTTGGTGAACTCCTTCACATACTCACAAATGGAAGTTGTTTGCTTCAGCTCCCTCAACTTCCGACGAGCCTCATTGGCGACATTTTGTGGGTAAAACTGCCGCTTAAGCTCGAACTTGAATTTCTCCCAGTCCCTGATGGAGCAAGTGCCTTTCTCCATCTCCGCTTTCTTTCTCCGCCACCACAGCATGGCAGTGTCGGCCAAGTACATTGTTGCTGCCCGGATCTTGGCAGCCTCATCAACAATGTTGAGGTGCTCAAAGTAGTCCTCCATCTTCCAAATGAAGTTCTCAATGTCTTGGGCACTTATTTCGCCTCTAAGCTATTTGGTTTTAGGGCCCTATATCTTGGTCTCATGAACCAACACATGACCGGCGCCACCGGCAAGTCTAGCTGCCTCCAGTTGTTGCCTAAGAGCTTCAACTTCCCCGTGCAACGCTGAAACAACCTCGGTCAGCTTGAGCTCCAGGTTGGTCAGTCCCTCTATGTGCTCCTCGGTCAGTTAGTCTACAGCTTCCTTGACGTCTTTAATACAGTGGTTTAAGGAAGCTAAACCAGCCTTGGTGGGATCTATCCGCGCATCTAAACAGCCTGAAGCAGACCCATCACCATCCTTGCCATGGAAAACCTTTTGTGGGGGTGGCTCATGAAACATACCCTCACCTGTTATGCCCAAGGCAGGATCTCGAAACTTGCTGGTTCCCCTCTTCTTTTGCTTCTGCTTTCTTGTTGGTGACTCCTCTCTCCCACGAACGTTGCCAAAACCAGCATCCTCTCTGTCGTTTGCCATGTTCTATTGCCAAGGCCCTGATACCAATTGTCACGGGCTTAATTTTGACAAGCACCATGAGGACAACTAGCTAGCTAAATCGCTACTGCCTAGTTTCAATCCTTCTAAAAATCACAGCACTAAAACGTGATAACAATGGCAAACACTTCACACACACAAGCTGGAAAGGAAATGAAGAAAGGCACACAAATGTTTTGAGGCCAAGGGCCAATTTTCTGATTATATTGAAGACAAAGGGAAAATACAAGTGTTGGAGATGCCTCTCTACAAGGCTTATACAAGTATTTATACTTATTCGGCCACACTTGGTTGGTACTACAAAGAAAGACAAAAGCAAGATCCTAACTACTTGCACTAAATGCTGCCAGGCATGCTGTTCCTATGCACTAAATGCTGCCAAGCGTGCTGTTCCCTTGCATTAAATGATGCTGGCATGCTGATCCTTTGCGTTAAGTGCTGCTAGGCATGCTGCCTTTTAGCTTGATCAACCATGGCAAATTCGAATTTGGGCAGCTTAGGCGGGAAACTGAATGATGAATCAGGCGGAACGGCACACTGGGGACACATAATACACATATAATAAACACAAGTCTCTTGCAATTAAGGGGTAGCTAATAGTGAGAATAGTGAGACATGAATTCAGGAGTGCTAATTAGAAAATAGTCACAGAATCAGAAGTGCTTAGGGGGGTTCATGGGATTGGGAGATGACATAGTATAGGATTTCATAGCAGCAGTGAGGACATAGAAGCACTTAACATGATTGAGCATAGCATCACGGCAACTTAGGGTAACTAATCAATAAGGCATACCAGAACTAGGCTACTAGTACACAAGAATCAAAATAGAATTGAGTCATATGGAATCAGATTACAAGTTTATAAGAACTTGCTAATCCTAAAGAGTTAAGACATAATTAGCATACTAGATGAAGAAATGACATAATGAGGTCAATTGCATGTTGAGCAGCAAAACAATAGATAGAAACATATCAGGAACATGATAAACTGAAGCAGTAAAAGAAACATATTGGTTTTGGGACTTAAATTGAAAATCAGAGCATACTAGTAAAGGGACAGCAAACAGAAAGGTGAAGGGGGCAGGAGAGCACAATAGTTAGCCTTGGCTTGCAGCCAGCTAACTCAGAAT
>ML409019.1:0-65156 GCA_005239525.1 Nicotiana knightiana | reverse complement strand
CTCTCTATCTCTCTAACTCTCTAGAGACTTCCAGTCTCCTCTCCGCCTCCGATGAACCTCTTCGCCTTCTCCGGTTGTCTCTTAGTCAAAGACGATGAAGCCCTCATCATCCTCATGCCTCCTATGGTTCCTTCATGCTGGTAATGCAATCCCTAAGGCCGTCAAAGGACAAGGACCAGTCTTCTCAAACCTACGGTGTGTTACTGCTTGCTTCAGGCCTCCAAGGCTCGATTATGAATAAGATCTTTCCATCTTTGGCCCAAACCTATGGGTTTCTAGGCCGGTATCTTCATCTCTGGGTTCACCCTTCAAACCCTAACTTCTGAATCTTCCGATTCTTTTAGATCTGTAATGGATCTATGCATACTATGAGGTTTTCCTATGTTTTCTTTAAAGAATCTCCCATCTCTTGAACGATTTCCTCATTTTTCATACTAGGGTTTAAGAACATTTTTTGCAAAACGATTTCTTTGGATTTTTCAACAATTACTTTATGATTTTTAGCATGTTTAAACGTCACTTGTGTCTTTTATTTTTCTTGAGCCATTTTAGTTAAGAAACCCTAATACTTGTGGTTCTATTTCAAGGTTTGAATCTGTTTGCAGTGTTGTTTGCATGAACTTTCTGGATTTTTTTTACGAATGCCCTATGTGTTCTATGCCTCTTGCCCTGATTTGTTGTTAAGGTTTTCTTAATCTCTACTGCCCTTTCAGCTACTTGCTTAGGGTTTCTCTCACTTTTGTTCAACACATGTTGTTTATCGACTAGTAAGTTTGATTATTCGTTTTATTGATTACTGGTTCTGAGCATTTCTCGTAAAGCTGTAATATCTTCCTTGAATCTGTGACTTCGTGTATTCTCATGATAGTTCTCTACTGATTTTTGAATTATTTCCTTGATTGTGTGATGATTTCCTTAGTTAGTATTGACCCCTGTAATTTTTCAATCTTATGCGTAATTCTCTTAACCAATTTTTCAGAATTAAAATTGTACCCCACCCTATTAATGTGCACAAACATGTTGTTAATTACTTGACATATACTTTCCTTATTTGAAATATCCTGTATCCAGTCCTTATTACATGTCACATGTTTTTACTATGGTAAAATCAATCTTGTGATTGATTCCTTTCCTTGTTTAATATGATTTGTATCCGTTTGAACTATGACTCCCTGATTAAAGGGAGTCCGGTTCTTTAATTGATTCTGATTGAGGTTCTTCCTAAAACACTGCTAAATTATTGTTTTCTACCTTATTTCTCTAGCTTGTTTAAAACTATATATACACACTACTTTTTCATTAACAAAAAAAAAGAACATAGACCTTGTTCTATTCTCTCTTGCTCACACACACAAAATCTACTATTCTTCTCTCGATTGTTTGCTATTGCTAGTCGGCTGGAAGCCAAGACTAGCTATTCTACTTGCCTCTTATTATGTATTTGGTGTCTTCAACTGGTATATTTCCAGTTTATATTTAAAGTCTCCAAAACAACATGTTTCTCTGGTTATTACGATGCATCTTGCTTCTGGTTTCCTTTTACTTATGGTTATGTTTGTCCTACTTGCAACTACTTTCATATATTATGTTGTTTGGTTCTGGGTATCTCCTCCCTTATAGCCTCAGCATGCAATCCCTAGGATACTATAATTGTCTTGTATGTTACTTAACATGTGTTTCTTAAACCCATGTGTAATTATGTCCTACCTTCTCCCAGTACTCCCTCGAATCTAATTATGTTTAGATCTTGGCATGAATTCTTGGTGACTAACTGTGTTGTTGACTGGTCAGACTCAATACCAGTCTGTGACACTCTAATACTTCTCTAAGGCTAATTTGTTTCTATGTGTCCCCAATCCCCATTGTCCTTGAGTGAAATCTATGCTTGAATGTGCTGAACCTGTGCGAGCTCTTTGCGGCTTTCCAAAGATGTTTACATTACGTTCAAGCTGTTTCATTACTGATCAAAACCTTTTTCAGAAAACTTCTTTATTTACTGAATCAATCCAGTGATGTTTTGTGTCAAAACCTTTTCAAATCTATCTCCTGCACTTCACTTGATTCCTATACCTTTAAGTTCTGCCCCCCCTCAGTGTGAGCAGTGCTTTGGGACCTTATGTTCCCTCTAAACTCTGACACACTGAGGCAGGTATTTCCACACTACACATGTTTAACTCATGGTTACTAGGTCTGGGTGTGAGCATTGCCCGGGAGCCCTTGAGGTCCTTAGGGAACTTTGACACACCTGGACTGTGAAAAGGCTATGAATACCATATGGCAATGAGGTTTAGATGATTTGGGCCTAATTGAAGGCTCCCTATAGAATAACTTCTTATTTTTTCACTTCTGGTTGTGTAATTCATAATCCTTGGCCTGTAATAATTTGTAAATAATTCTGGGGTTAGATAGTGAAACGGGAGGGGTAACTATGCATGCCTAGCTATTACAAGGGTAGAAACCATGCTTAGGTTTTTATTCCCTATCTGTGAAATAGAGATCCTGTGTAGGTTCATATGTTCATGCATTAGATATCATGCTACTTAGGATTTATGTGTATTGTATTCAACATCTCATCTACGCTTAGAAATCCTGCTTATAGGATAAATAATAACAATAAAATAAATTGCTAATATGTGATTATGTCCATGTAAACATGTTCCGAAACATCATTAGAAGTCCTGTCCTAGGATAAATAAACTGCAATCATGTCTCACCACACATGCGCACTTAGAGATCCTGTTTCTAGGTAAGTAACATTAACAAGTTGTACTCTTGCTATTCCTGAAATGGTGCATAATGTTGTGATTTTATGTGCATTTAGAAATCCTGTTTAGGTTACTATGCATCATGCTGCATTAGACATCGCTATAGGATCGTATTCTTTTAAGTGCACTTAGTCTAAATACAGATATCTAAAACAGTCCCATGTTTTAAATAACTGGTAATTAGTCCTTGCACATCTTCAACACCTAGAATTGCATGTTATTAGCTATAAAAAATCTGAATAACTGTTGCATATTATCTTACACCTAGGCAAGCCTTAGGTAATCAACTTAAAAAAATAAAACCAGAACTTTCCTTTGTGATTAGTGTTCAACTATCAGCATGCTTAAAACCAATAGCCAAGCCTGATTAATACTTCCTCTCTGAGTTATGCAATAAATGTGTCTTTGTGTTATCACTTAGACACCATGCGTAGGATCTGAATCTGGACATTAATTGTGTATGAGACATGTTGTTTATGTGCACTGTTTGTGGAGGTCTTTGAGCCCTTTCCTGATTATTTTATACCCCTTTTATCTGCAGTCCTACTTTTTTATTATATGTCGCCTTAGCATTTTCACCTTTAAAACCTGAGGGTCTGCCTAGCCTCAGAGTGGCAAGACTAAAACAAACATTATTTATTATTTTATTTACTAAATGATTTTCCTTTTCCTGCATTTTTCAATTTCTGCAATAAGATCTTCAATGTTCAAAACAGTTATTCAATTCATCAAAGCATCTTCTTTCTCTTACGAATCCGATATTTATTGCTATTGTTTTCTATCATTACTTTATTTATACAGCAGTACTATTACTTGTCTTGATGAACCGATGACTGTGACATGCAATGAGACAATGCAGCAAACGGACATTGATTCAGACGAAGACGACATACCTGACGAGATTGTCAAAGAAGTTGAGAAGTTTGAGAACAGACCTAAGTCCAACCTGGACGAGACTGAAAGCATCAACCTGGGAGATTCAGAAAACATCAAGAAGATACTAAGGAAGATGATAGAAAGGCACAAGCAGTGGCATGAAAATTTATCATTCGCTTTATTGGGATACCGCACCACTGTCGGCACATCAACATGGGCAACTCCCTATATGCTAGTTTATGGAACAGAGGCTTCCTGCCGAAGTGGAGATTCCATCTCTAAGAATTATATAGGAAGCTGAGCTCAGCGATGCAGAGTGGGTAAGGAGCCGTTATGAGCAACTAGCCCTATAGACGGGAAGAGAATGAATGCCATGGTCAACTATATCAGAACAGAATGGCCAGGCCTTCAACAAGAAAGTCAAGCCGAGACAATTCACACCAGGGCAGCTGTTAAAGAAAATCTTTTCGCATCAAGATGAATCCAAGGGGAAGTTATCTCCCAATTGGCAAGGTCCGTACATGGTTCATAGAGTGCTGACAGGAGGAGCACTCATACTTGCAGAAATGGACGGAGAAGTTTGGCCGAAACCGATCAATTCAGATGCAGTCAAGTGCTACTATGTGTAATCTTTATGCTTTCTCAGTGATGTAAATTGAACTACGCCTGAACTGATTCCCGTTTAAGAGGGGATACGTAGTCAGCCCTATGGGTTCGGTCACAATTCAATAAAAATCTATTTTTCCCCGCAATTGGAAACTAAGGCAGAATTTTGAGGGGATGCGAGCAGCAGTCCACAAGCATTCACCCGGCCAACTGGGGCAGAATTTTGAGGAGGACCTTATAAATTCTGAAGCAAGTTCCGCCAATCGCTGCACGAGTAGCAGTCAGAGGCGACCACCCAGAAAACTGGGGCAGAATTTTGAGGAGGACCCTCAAAATTCTGCAGCAGGAGAGGTTGCAATGTCTCGAGCCGTGTCATGTCGTCGGTTCATCTAAAACTATTTTAGATTATATATTATACTTTTACGAAATCATGCATATTTATTTTTCTGAAGCAGCTTGTTTAGCGAACGCTACCCCAATGATACAGACAGTATCATCATGATCAAGCAAACGAGCCAAGCAGAGCCAGCAGGAATGCGAACTATCCTTTCCCCTTTACAAAACTCACGATCTTTCTTTGGATGCAGGCACAAAATTGCAAAAGCCCCAAAACATATTATCTGCTCAAAGGACAGACATTTTTCCTCAAACTCGTCATGCCAACATTTATTATCATCACAAACGATGCTTCATTATCACAATGCTCTACCGCAATTTAACACCAGCTAAGAATTTATGTTGTCCTTCCTTAATTTTGCATAAGGCTACCTTTCTGTCTTCCGAGGTTAAATGCTACCTTCATCTGCATTTGCATCTTGCATAAGGCTACATTTCTGCCTTCCGAGGTTAAACGCTACCTCCATCTGCATTCGCATCTTGCATAAGGCTACCATTCAGCCTTCCGAGGTTAAACGCTACCTCCATCTGCATTTGCATATTGCATAAGGCTATCATTCTACCTTCCGAGGTTAAACGCTACCTTCATCTGCATTCGTATATTGTATAAGGCTACTTCCTGCCTTCCGAGGTTAAACTCTACCTCCATCTGCATTCGCATCTTGCATAAGGCTACCTTTCTGCCTTCCGAGGTTAAACGCTACCTCCATCTTCATTCGCATATTGCATAAGGCTACCATTCTGCCTTCCGAGGCTAAACACTGCCTCCCATTTACTTCTCAAAAGCAACCAATGCCTCTAGCATTATTTACTACGCTTTCCTTTTGGGCTAAGCTCTGCCCCTTTAATTTGCAAGACTAAGCTCTATCTTGTCAGCATCATATTATTGCATCTTCATGGGATAAAATATCTCCAACTTATCCAAAGGCGTCATCGTTCGGAGGCACCATCTTCATGGCCCGAGAACACCATGTCATGGCCTGAGGATCTCTTTTATCAGTTTGCATATCATTATTCAAAGGAAGCATGGTTCAGAGGCACCATCTTCATGGCCCGAGAACATCATTTCACGGCCTGTGAATCCTGCATCAAGCAATTCATGGCCCAGGACATCATGGTCTAAAGACGTCATCCTTAACCGTCCAAAGACAGCATTCATAGTCCAACGGGAATTTGCATCATGTTTAAATTACGCACGATATACTTTTATTACTCATTTGCAGGTAACCCGACAAGCAATAGTTGTCCCGGCAGGAGCGATCCCGCTCCAGTTCTCCTAATTACCCCATAAGTCGTTCATTCAATCAGTCCTATATGTTGCATCTGTTCTTGTAAAAAGCTCCATCGGTATGCTTCGTCGATGACTCCTGAACTACATACGGCCTGATTCCTGTAAAACCATGGATATGTAGGAAGCTCAGAAACTAGGGTGCGGCCTAAACCTCTTCAAACCACTTCGCTCGGTCAAAATTGGTCATCATGTCTTTATCCGACAACTCTTTCATCCTTTCCGGGTAAAGAGGGGCATCTGTTGATACCCAATTTTTTCTCAAACTATTTTAAAATTTACATATATACCTTCAAAATCACTCTTTATAATAACTGGTATTTTTCCGTAATTTTTCATATTTTTATTAAATTTTTTTCTAATTTATTCAGTATTTTTTAATTATTCAGAAATTTCAAAATGATTTCAAAATATTTCCAAGCTCAATATATCATTTTTAATCCTATTAAAATTTGATTATTTCACAGATTAGCCAATTTGGCATTATTTGGCTATAATTACGATAATTTTGCAATTATAGCCTAATTGTACATTTTATACCATTTAAATCAAAAATTATTCATTTTATATTTTTTATATTAATTAATTACCTTAATTTCATCTATTTATCATTAATTTAAGTTTATGTAATTATTAGCTATTTTTTATTAATTATTTATCTATTTAATCGGGTATTTATTAATTAGCCCTTTCCTATTTATATTATAGCCTAATTTAATTTAACCCCAACCCAATTGAAACTAGCCCAATTACATAACCCAATACCCAAGCCCAAACCTAAATTTACCCGNCCCCGACCCCTCTCATTTCTCACTGGTCTCTCATCTCTCTACTCTCTCTCTATCTCTCTAACTCTCTAGAGACTTCCAGTCTCCTCTCCGCCTCTGATGAACCTCTTCGCCTTCTCCGGTCGTCTCTTTGTCGGAGACTATGAAGCCCCCATCATCCTCCTGCCTCCTATGGTTCCTTCACGCTGGTAATGCTATCCCTAAGGACCTCAAAGGACGAGGACCAGTCTTCTCACACCTATGGTCAGTTCCTTCTTGCTTCACGCCTCCATGGCTCGATTATGAGTAAGATCTTTCCATCTTTGGCCAAACCTATGGGTTTCTAGGCCGGTATCTTCATTTGTGGGTTCACCCATCAAACCCTAACTTCTGAATCTTCCGATTCTTTTAGATCTGTAATGGATCTATGCATACTATGAAGTTTTTCTATGTTTTCTTTAAAGAATCTCCCATCCCTGAAACGGTGCATAATGTTGTGATTTTATGTGCATTTAAAAATCCTGTTTAGGTTACTATGCATCATGCTGCATTAGACATCATGTTATAGGATCGTATTCATTTAACTGCACTTACTCTAAATACAGATATCTAAAACAGTCCCATGTTCTAAACAACTGGAATTTAGTCCTTGCACATCTTCAACACCTAGAATTGCATGTTATTAGCTATAAACAATCTGAATAACTGTTGCATATTATCTTACACCTAGGCAAGCCTTAGGTAATCAACTTTAAAAAAAAAACCAGAACTGTCCTTTGTGATTAGTGTTCAACTGTCAGCATGCTTAAAACCAGTAGGCAAGCCTGATTAATACTTCCTCTCTGAGTTATGCAATAAATCTATCTTTGTGTTATCACTTAGACACCATGCGTAGGATCTGAATCTGGACCTTAATTGTGTATGAGACATGTTGTTTATGTGCACTGTTTGTGGAGGTCTTTGAGCCCTTTCCTGTTTATGTGCTACCCCCTTTATTTGCAGTCCTACTTGTTTATTATATGTCACCTTAGCATTTTCACCTTTAAAACCTGAGGGTCTGCCTATCACCTCCTTTAGGATAGGAGCCCTAATTTCCTCTGGGACTGATAGGAAGGGACGGGTAACAGCATGCAATAGGGGTCGAGACCAATACTCGATTTAGTTACTTTCACGGAGTGGGAATGGGTAGAATATGGATATGATGACCGGTGCGCTAATACAATGTGTAGCCCCTCTTCGAGGAGTAATTACCAGGTATTTCATTTATGTGATCCATATTATTATAAACCTAGGATACCTTTTATATGCTTAGCTCGTAATCCTTTCAAAGTCTAATATCCTTTAGTAGTTTCAAACATCTGCATGCTTAAGACTTAAATTCCCTCTTATTTGAGCCTTTACTTGTTATTTTCTAATTGTACAAATTCACAGAAACCATTTGGCCGGGAACCACACTTGCTGATCCTGAGGGGTGCCTAACACCTTCCCCTTAGGATAATTTCACGCCCTTACCCAATCTCTGGTTAGTAATGTAGTTGTAATTGAACCCCTTAGGTACCCTAACGCACCGTTAAAATCGTTAGGTGGCGACTCTTCAAAATATGCAAATCCCTTTCCCAAAAGGAACGAATTGTCTCAACCCATGTCATAAACCCCTTTCAATCGGGCCCCGAAAGGAGCGCTCGGGGAAAAAAGGGGGCGCGACACACCTCGGACGGTAAATTTCCCAAGGGTCAAGTACAAATACACCTCGAGTGGTCAACCCCCTACTCGGGGACTGCCGTCGAAAACAAACATTACTGGGGGACTTCCATCGAAAACCAACATGTTCGAATTATCTAAACTCGAATCCATAAGACCTCAAAGAGGCGCCCCCTCTATTTATAGGCCAGTGTCATCATTCTTGGGGACTAGCACTTCGAACAAGTTCGAAATGTTGTTTGGAAATAAGCCCAAGAGGCATACCCAAAGGCCACCGCCAAACTAACACGGTAAGGAGACGTTTGAATCCCACAATAAAAATAGGCCTTTGAAATTTTTGAAACCGGTTAGAAAACCCTCGGCAAAATAATCAAAAGGGCTTCGATAAAATCATCCCTCGAAAAAAACCTTAAGAGGTATCGAATTATTCAAACACAAACTTGTGCTAAGGCATAAAAATCAAGGGGCTTCGATCAACATTAAACCCTCAAAAAACCCAATGGATAAAAAATACATGCTAAGGCATAAGAAATTTTTACTACGTCTTTAAGCCGAATGAGGGAAAAAATAGCCACCCTTTAGGGACAATTTTGGCCCGATTTAAAGAACCTAAAGGCCAATACACTTAGAGTTCGCTCTCGCTCAATTCGAACCTAAGGATTCCACTACTTCGAATTCGAACAGAAACTTACTTGACTACAGCTCGAGGATCCATTACTCGATACAAACCTTATAGTTTCTGTTGCTTTAAGTTTGAGTCTTACTCGAACTCGCCTATAAAGATAGTACTATTGTGACTTCGACCAGATCACCCAAAACCAAAGTCTCAAACATATTGTTCAAAGCATAAAAGTGTGCTAAAAATTTTACAAGGCACAAAGCATGTTTGAAGACGAAATTTGAGAAAGCATTCAAAATAGAAATTTCTTTATATATATATATATGGACAAAAATATGTACAAGGAACCGACAAGGGTCTTACAAAATAAAAAAGGAAAAATAAATCCTAACTATGTTTGGAGTTGATTTCTTCCTCGAGGGTAGATTCTCCTTCAGGCCCCTCGCCATTATCAGACCCACCTGGGCTGCCTTCATCATCATCATCATCATCATTGTCATCATCATCGGAGGCAAGAAACCTGTCATCGGCTTCAAGAATCTTAGCTTGAGCTATATTTTCGGATAGGTCAAAGCCTCGAGCATGGATTTCTTCGAGGGTCAAAGCCTCAAGATTGGCACTTAGTGAAATCATTACTCCACCGCACCCGATCAGAGGCCTCCCTCAGCTGAGTTTGGTAAGCCTTGGCATCAGCCAGGTACATGGCTATAGACTTGCCAGCCAAGACCTTCATCTTTTCAACCTCCGCCTTGGCCTCAGCAAGCTCGGCCTCGAGCTCTTCGATCCTTTTGGCCTGGGCTGAGCTCTTCTCTTTAGTTCTCCGAAGTTGATCTTCGGCTGATAACAGTTTGGCCGAGGCAGCCTCTTTTTCCGCAGTAAGGCGGTCCATGTTCTCCTTCCACCGATCGCAGTCAACTCTAAATTGATCAACTTCCCCCCGGAACAGCTTGATCCTTTCAATCTTTTGTTGCAATTGAGATATCGAAGTATTATCATCCACCCTTGGATTAAGTCCGTACTTTTTCAAAAGGATAGTTACATGCTTGTTCAGCTCGGTCTCTTCCTTATGAGCCTTGGACAAATCTGCTCGAAGGTCCTTGAACTCTTCATCCTTCTGCCCGCAAAGGAGCTTTAAAGCATTCCTCTCCTCCGAGGTTTTCTAGAGCTCGGCCTCGCATTGGCCCAGGTCGGCCCGAGACTTGTTAAAGGCCTATACAAGAAGAAATATATAAGTCAGACTTAAAGAAAGAAAAAGAAGAAGATGAGTTACAAAAACTAATGCTTACCCGATATAGCAGACGTTGGGCCTCTTCGAAGAGGATGGAAACATCATTAAGGTCGAAGGCATCATCGACCCCCGTAAAGCAATCCCGAAAGGGATCCCCTTCACCAGAGACTCCGCCTATGTCGGGGGTCTTCATGTCCCGAGCCTCTCTTATTGCCTCCTCAGAGTAAGTCGGCAGAGAAACTGAATGACCTGCTGTCATTTCCCCAAGCAAGTCACTCAGGGCGCTCTGATCGGCCCTCGGGGTTTCAGAACCGGCCCCGTCCGGTAAGTTTGTGGATGGTCGAGAGATGATCTCGACCTTAGGCGATTCGGGGTCCTCATCCGAACCCTTCTTGGAATCCTCCTCAACATGAGGCTTGATTTCAGCAGTCACCTCCGGCTTTGAAGGTTTGGCGGCCTCGACGGCCTTCTTGGATCGAGCCACTAGTGCCGAGGCGTCACCTTCTTCTTATTCTTCCTCTTCATCTCTCAAACTTCAAACCGAGTCCACAGTAAGATGAATGACCTTCCTCTTGGTTCTTCGAGTTTTGGGTTTGGGGTCCTCAGACAGCGAGACCTCCTTCCTTTTCTTGTCTTTAACCATTTCGAAATCGGGGACTTGGCCTCTTCCTCGCCACTCGGGGGCCTCAAGACCGCGTCCTTAGTCAGTTCTGCACGAAAAGAAGCTTAGTAAGAAAGAGAAATATGTGAAGTGCCTCAAATATAAGGAAGAAAACACTTACTATGGTTCTTTACCTTCCATCTACCATTAGCCAGGTCGTACCAGCAGCGCTCGACATGGGAGGAAGTCGAGGCCAACTTCTAAACCCAGTCTTCAAGGTCGGGGACCGCGAGAGGCATCCAGGTAACCGATGTATAACAACTAAAAACATTACATAAAATGAAAAGTCGAGTATGAAGACTAACAGGTAATACGTTACTTAGGATCGGGGTTCCACTTCTCGGGGAACGACAATTTCTCCTCTAGGATGATGTCACAGATCCTTACCCGCACGAACCGGGTCATCCAACACCGGTCCTTATCCTCATCGATGCTCCCGAACAAGGCCTTCATTGCTCGGCGTTGGAGCTTGATCAACCCTCGAAAAAGTCGGGGTCGATATAACCGCATGAGGTGGCTGAGAGTCAACTCCAGCCCCTCGGCCTTGCTGGAGAAGAAGCGGAGCATTATCACAATGCACCAGAAAGAGGGGTGAACCTGGCCGAGGGTGACCTGGTACATCTTTCAAAGTCGACGATAACTGGGTCGAGAAGACCCAATGTGAATGGGTAAGTGTAAACACTTAGAAACCCCTCCACATGAGTGGTAATGCTCTCTTCGGGACCAGGGATCTATACCACGACCACAGCCCCCAGTTACAGTATCTCTTCATAGCCTCGAGATGGCCCGCCGTTATGGAACAGATGTATCTCAACACGTGTTCACATCGGCCTGGGACCGACGAAGGGTTCTCGACTTTGAAGTTAAATTTTAAAGTGCATGGGTCGGGAACATACTCATGAGGGAGCAGTTCCACCGGTGTTTTATCACCGGCCGTCCAGGAAAAAGAGGAAGAAGCTTTATCCTTTTGTGGGACGGTTTTGGAGGTTTTCGCCATTGATTAAGGTAGAAAGAAGCGGAGAAAGGTGAAACTTGGTGTTTTGGTGCTAACGAAGTTGACTCAACGGGCGGTGAAAGAGAAGAGATGGAGAGAGTTAAGGGACTTAGAGGTTTTGATGAAGGTGAAAGTAAAACTTTGATTCAACAAAAGAGTCTGTATTTATAGATTTACGACGACGATTCGGTGATGCTAGTGGTCGACCGTCCACTAACAAGCATTAATGATTTGGGAAACTGTATCGACGGGACATTTCGGTCACCTCCGTCGCTTACGTCATGAGTATGACATCACTATCGAGGTCTCCGAAAAATCTAGGCTCAAGTCGTTTCTTATCATTTTACTCTAAGAAACAAGGGGACTATCTGTATATGGTAGAAATCGGGGTTCTTTGATCGAGATAGGAATGTCATGTCAAAAAGATAGGAAGTCGAATCCGAAATCGAAGCCTCTTTTCAGACCAAGGTCGACATCAATAATCGAGGCTAAAAAGAGACAGACTCCGAAGTAACATCGATATAGCTTGATAATGGAAAATGAGAGATATCTGCATTAGGTCAAGGATCGTGGCGTGAATCTCGGAACGGATCGATCTACGGCGGTTCATCAGTTGTTCATATGATTTCCTACTATAATTAGAAGTGTACCTTATGTAGGACTCCTCTATTATATAAAGAGGAATCCTTTTCATTTGTAATCATCATTATTCACTGATAAAAATACATACACTCTCGTACTATCTTGCTATTTCATTTATTGTTCATCGGAGTTGCTTTATCATTTATTGTTCTTACTATTCCAACTCGAGAATATCCCAAATCGAGGTTGAGGCTTTGCTTATATACTGGTTTAATTTATTTTATTGTCTAATTCATCTGTTTAATTCCTTATTTATCAATCGGTATTGGATTAAATCACATATGCTTAAAATCACAATAAGTTTATTTGTTATCCGAATTTGAAGGTAAACAATAGGACACACTTTTAAAACGTGACTGCTAAAGCAACACTTCAAAAGCGTAACCTTAAGGCAAAGGTTACGCCAATTTAAGCCACCCATAAAAAGCATTACTTAAAGTCGAAAAGTATGGCTTTTGATCAAATGCCACACTTTTTGCTAGTTTGGGCCACACTTTTCATAGGTAGCTAAAGGCCTAAAGTATTGTTGTGAGGAAATAATAACTGATTACTATTGAACTTGATGTAGCAGCAAAAAGGGACTAAGTTGGAGGCAAAGTTATTAGTTGGTTATCCCTGATATTATTATTCTCCTGGAGATAATATATCGAACGCATTTAATAGCGAATTGAATGGTAAAAAATTAAAAAGTTAGGTATAATTTTGAAAGTTAGGGAGATTGAGATTCAACTACGAGTAGCATAATTGATATTGTTAATTAATATTTGCATAGATTGAGGTTGTTTCGTTGGTGTTCAAGATGTTCAAGGTTGGGAAACTTTCCTTAACGAGGTGAGTAAGACTTTAAGCTTTGATACTTGTTTTTCCAAAATAAGTTTTGAAAATGTGTTTCGTCTGCCTGGTTCATGTGTTGAAACAAGCGTGTGCTTGACAGAATTAGTGGTCTTTGACTAGTCATAAATATATTATTTTATGAAAAAATACTAAAATTATTTTATAAGTTATTTGATGGTGTGATACGGCTGTGAGCGATGACGTTGGGTTTGATAGTTTAATACAGTTGTGAGTCATGATGTTGGAGCATTGTGTAGCTTTTGTACATCACCTGAGCATTGTGTATGCTTCTTGATATATTTGGGGCATTGTGAATACTCCGTTACATATTTGAGGCATTATGATATCGTCGTAGATTTATCGGGATGTTGGTTAATTTTCTTTGATGTCATTATGACAAGTCCTTAGTGTGAATAGTATTGGGACATACAGTAGTTCCTATTATGGTTTAAACTTATTGAGTATTATATTGTGAAATAATTTTTGTGCATATTATTTTTTTGCTCGTTATGTGTTCGCATTTTCTAACACTTGTTTCAAGAGTATTTAAGGTGGCAGGTAAAGGATCTTACTAGTTATATTCACTTATAACTCACTCCTTACCTGCGTGTCCATGCAAATATTACTGGTGAAGACAGAGCTAGTAGTTGATGAGTTCGCTAGAGTTGAACCAGTTATTGAGGTGAGTCACCGCATTATTCGTGGAGACTGTCAAAAGAGTCTTTATCATTTATTCTAATGTTATTTTTTGTAACCTTCTTTGATACTCCATGGTCTAGTGTTGGATTTAGGCTAGAGTATTGTTCCTTCGTTTTGATTATTATGATTTATAAATATTTATGAAACAATTGGATTAGTAATCATTAGCATTAAATTATCTAAATATTAGAGCTTGCATTTATTTCAGTTGAGTTTTTAAAAAAAGGTTAAGTATATGGTATAAGTTGGTTCGTGTGGCGGGTAGTGTTAGCAGAGTGTCAGTCACGTCTAGGCCTATTTTGAGACGTGACATTTTTCGGTGTTTTAAAATACTTACCCAACATATTTGCCTAATTACTGCCACGCTATTCTTTAAGATTTTTTATTTTTTTATTTTTTTCTTTGCGCAAAGATTTGGAATTTGCATTTCTTTAAGTGGAGAAGTAAAACGAAAACTTTTCTGGGAATTTAGTTTCTTCTTAGACCCCGTTATTGCTAAATGCTTCGGTTAGACTCCCTCCTTTACCATCCAACAATGACTAGTGTTGAATTAACTTGGAAAATCGACTGATTCGATTTGGAGAAGAGATCTAAGGATTATAACCAAGAATTAATTAGGAAACACTTAATTAACACTAAAAATGTATAAAAGTGTTAATTTATTTATGAACTTGCAATTAAGTTAAAACCTCAATAGTGGAGATAAATAAGTTTCAAAATTGGTAAAAATGCCTAAACTTTATGATATACATGCTGCATAATGCATATTTAACATATTATAAAATTATCACACATGACACGAATATAAGTTATCACGTTTTTACAAATAATCGAATCCTTAAGAGGTCAAATTGAATAAGTAACAGAATTAAGTGGCAACTGGCAAGCTCTAATTAAGATCATAAAGAATATTAAGGATACCTAAACCCTATTATCATTTTAAAGTGGTGCGCACTCGGCAGCCTTAACTATTTTATTATTCATTTTAAAGTTCTTTGCATTCTAATTAAATTAATTGAGACAAGTTTCTCTAATCAAATGTAGTCTTATCATCATAAAGTAGCAGCACTTGATTGCTCCAATGAGTATCTGAACTTAGGCATTTTATTTCCTTTCTAAGATTTTATCTCTATCCGTAACAATATTAAATCCTTTTCATCACTATTAGAATTTTTCACCTTTTATTTGTAGTATTTTTGTAATATTAAATATTATTATACTTTAATGATTTAAAGAAAGTTTAAGTTTTTGGATCCTAGCTTGCAATTCTCTGGCTTCTAATAAAGAGTTAACTTATATGCAAGGATAACATATTTTTATATATTGTAATATGTAAGTTGCCTTATTTTTAACATTATAAATCAATTTTTATGTAAGGTAACTTATAAATATCTTTTATCTGACTAAACAATTTTTTTACACGAAGGTGTATGTGAGTTTAACTCGTTCCGAAAAAACACTTAAATTACATATACTGAAATAGGCGCAGCATAAAAGTTTCCTAACAAAACAATTTAGTGGATATATGTAGCATGTTATTGTATTTTTCAAGCTAATTTACCACATATACTTGCTATGAAATCTTACCTATTATCAGTGGCTTCGCCACTCTATGCCAAGGATATGTTGCGTATATAAGTTAATTAAATACTATTTTATATGATTTTATAATATATGTTGAACATTCTTAAAATAATTGAGTGAGGCAATCTAGTGGTTCAGAATGTTCAAAGTAACGTATTGTTTATGGGTTCAAAATTTTGCCAAACTAAAAAGAGTCCACTGCAGTCTATTTGGTTCTTTTTCAATCTAAAAGTTTTCTAATAAAATAACTCTTAAAACTTAAATTTTGCATAGAAATAAACAACTAATCTTAAAAGTAATTTTTTAGATAAAATTTATTTGCTAAATAATTTTTGTAATTTAAAAGTCAAGCTCTACAAAAAAATCGACAAAAGCTCTCTACAAAGTACAAATCCTATCGACTCTCTCTTTCCTTCGGTTTTATGCTTATTTTTATTAGTAAATTTCTAATGTTGTCTTTTTGTTATTTTAAACATTTATAAAAATACAGTTCTTTTAAAATATGTTTTTTATGGTTTAGTTAAATGTTTCGTAATTTGATCTAAAAATTTTGATACACCATTCACCGACCAAAAAAGTATTTATTGACTTGTTTAAAGTTTGAACATCCTTGACGGAATTCATGAATACGCCACTGCCTATTATTGTAGATTAGAACAATTTTTACCCTTTAGTATTCTAATAATACCACGTATCATGCCATATGGTAACTAGTTTTAACCTCTGCAACATAAAAATAGTCGGATGAAATCACATATATACCTTTCCTTTTTACTTCGACATCTTCTTCCGTCACGTGGTAAAAACTGATGAAGAAAATAAATAATCTGTCTTAGTCCTATGTCGGATATTGAAGCATATACCTATTATTTCCACTGGAATATCATCTTCTTCTTTTTTTGTTTTCCTTCACGTTATAAAACTGATAAAAGAAAATAGTTACAGTTACAAATATATTTCTCATTCTCAAAGTTTAGATTAATGTTTACCGTTGTATACCATAGTTATAAAACAGAAAAACTTATCCGCTTCGGATATTTATATTAAATCAATACACGCATGCCATAAGTCTTCATATTCTTACATCATTAAATCACTTAAATTTATATTCTTACATTTTTTATTTTACATCATTAAATCATTTAACCATGATAAGCTGATATGGTTTGGTGTAAACCTCAATGCGAGTTAAATAGTTCTTAATCTTGTTCTAGAACACGTAAAGTCCTACTGCTTGGTCACGTAAGCCACTATCAACAAGTTGCTAAATCATTGTGGTACTTTGTTAGCAGAAAATCAATTAAAAGGCTAAGACAAAAGGCACATATTATAAGTAAATAATGCCACTTGGTTTGTATCTTCCCCAAAATTTTAAAAGTTTCATTACCTACAATTTCCAAAAGAAAGACTGCATGATAGAAATATATAATAAGATCCGAACAAGTAAAGCGTGTTGTTTACAGAGTTAAAGTTCATCTTAAATAAGGTCAATGCATCTTTTTATTTTGTTAGGCAGAGAGCCTCAAGACTTTAATGTTGGGAAATTGTTCGGTCCCTTTTTCACATGCTCAATTTGCTTTTATATTTTAATTAATATTGACAAATCCATAGTCATATGTAAGGTTAATTCTTTGTTTGGAACTTAAGAAGCTAAAGTTTTTTTTTTTTTTTAGATAAATATTATATATTAATTAAGCCTATGCGTACAGATATGTTGGTGCAATACTCTGAACTTTATCGATGGAAGGTCTAAATTATTTTTTCATATTAAAATAACTTTACTCACTATAATATAGTAAATTAATGTTACAAAATAATTTTTATCAGCGCTTAGCACTATATAAATTCCACGTCAAAAACTAAAAAAACTCCACTGTGTAAAATTTTTTGAACTGCCCATGTCTTATCAAACAAAAGACAATCTAAGAAAATATTTAAATGAAACAAAGAAAAGAAGAAAAATTACAGTATAGAAGTCGTTTAGTGATTGGTGAGATTTGAAATATGTACTTAATAATCGCAACTATTAGGCCAATACCAAACTCTTTCACAAAGTACTTTTCGAATCCAATATTGTTATTCCGTGTGTTCGGTTTACGTGAACTTATTTTTTATTTGGTCAATTTTAAAAAGAGTGACTTCTTTCAAAATTTGATAACAATTTATCTTAAATTTACAATTCCACCCTTAATGAGAATATTTTATAACCACACAAATACTTTGGGCCCCTTTTTAACTTGTTTAGGACAACAAATTTCAAAAATCTTCATTTTTCTTAAAATTCGTGCTCGATCAAATAGATTCATATAAATTGAAACGGAGGGAGAAGAAAGGGGCCAGCCGGCCAAAACCGTAGAAACCCCACCAAACAAAGCAAAGCATTTTCTTGTTTTTCACCATTCTTGTCATCTTTTCTTCTCTATATATATTACACGCTCATATTTTTGGTGTGGCCAATAGTATACTTTGTGTTTTGCTTAAAGAAGACAATGAAGAGCAAGTTCTTCCTTTGTTTTCGTCCCATTGTTGAGGACTCTGTTCTTCACAACCACACTATTGATCGGTCTTCTCCAATTATTACAAAAAGATGTGGCAAAAATGATCCACTGGTTAGTAGTCTTTCTTGAGTAATCTATAAGTCTTTCCAATTGTCTTTTTCCATTTTTGATGTTAGACTATCCAATTATTGTCGAAGTGTGTAATCATTCAATCTTTAATACACTTATATTTACTTAATTATGTCTTTAATATGACTCTTGCCGATAGTGGCGGAGCTGCACCAAAAGGGTGTCAACCGACATCCTTTTGCCAGAAAATTACACTGTATAGCTCGGTAATTTTTAAAATATATATATATATATATATATATATATATATATATATATATATATATATATATATATATAATGACACCCCTTGACTTCTTGGTGAGTTTATTTCTTTATATTTTGACACTCCTTAATAAAAATCCTGGCTCTGCCACTGTTTGCAGACTTGATATTTTCTTCATGGTGAAGCACATGAAAATTATTTTTGATTGTTGGTGGTATTAAGACGCAAACTCATGATCTTTAGTTGCTTTGATATTGTTAGACATATGGCTCTTTTATTTACTGAATTACGTCTTCAACAGTCGCAAAGTAATAGCTAGAGTCATAACTAGTGCAACCCTTCAATTTTGCAGTTTGAGTCAAGAAGTAATTACAGGCGAAATAAAAGGAACAAGTTCTTCAAAGCCTTACATGGTGATCACTCAAGGAATCAAGAAACACTAGTTTTGAAGGGTAATCATAACCAACAAAAGGAAATTACTTCAATTGGCAATTTATGCAAGGGAAAGCAGTCATTAAGGTCATATGAATACAACCCCAGAAATACCATAAGTGCTTCAGCAGCAGCAAGTGATGATATCAAGAAATCTAGCTCAAGTGTTTATTTGATTATTTTCGCCTTATTTGCGACCATCTATTTTGGTAGGATTTATGCAATAGTCTTAACATCGTTATGGCTTCTATTGTTATCTTTGGTACCAAAGTCAATTTGCAGGACACTAGAAAAATTCTTTATAGTCAGATGTGGAGTACAAAACCAAAGCTATGATCAAATTGTTGAAATGTGAATGATGACTTGAGTTAATGTAACTGGAGTCAAGTAGTGACAGTTAGTAGTTGACTAGAGTTAGCTGAATAACTAATTATTGGAAGGTTAGTTGTAATGTTTTAGAGTTCGATAGCTGGCAATTAGTAGTTAGTTAGTTATAGGTTAGTGCATATTGTGTATAAGTCCAATTGCTTGATTAATCAAAGATGAGCTTTTTCATTTTTCAATCCAGTTCAGCTTGCTTCACACGCTAATCTCTCTGGTTTCCTCTCTGTCAATCTCCACTAGCTCAAGCTCTATAGAGATTCACATAAATTTATATGGTATCAGAGCATCTCGATTGTTCGTACAGTCTTTTTAGATCCTTAGACCCATACTTCATCTCTATATTTTTGTTGCAAGCTGAATCATGGCGATTGACGATATGAAGCCAGTAAAACTAAGCCACAATCATCTCTTGTTTCTGCACTCAACAGAAATTCAGGAAATGTATTGAGCTCTCTCCGACTGAATGAGCTAGAAAAGAACTCGGTATGGAGTCACGCAATGAGAATTACAATCCTAGGAATGAATAAGCTAGTATTCATAGACGGTACCTGAAAAAGAGAGAATTCTGGTCCAAATTTGGTGATCTATGGGAAAAATGTAATGCAATTATCTTTTCATGGATTATGAATTATGTTAAGATGTGAGAGTTGTCTTAATTATTAGTGGTTAGTTAGTTAATTACAGATTAGTTTGTTAAATAGGTTAGTTTGTTAAATCAGTTAGTGGCCAGCTGGCATTAGTTAGTGGTGGTTAGTCCTAGTTAGCATCTACCGTGTATATATGTATGCTACTACACAAAATGAGTTGAGTTTTCTTCTTCCACATTTCGTTTTCTCATTCTCAATGCTTTCTCTCTCAATCTTCTAGAATATTCCATGAAATCTTCATTAATACTTGGCTCGAGCTCAAGCTTAGTCCAGGTAAATTCAAGACAGATTACTCAAATTTGATAAATTATGTGTCGAAAGAATTTTACAACAGGATAGTGTATTCTATAACTGCATATTCATTTTGGGGAGATTTGAAGAATCGTTTCGATAAAATTGATTGCTCTAGAACTTTTCAGATACATAAAGAGATCGCTATCATTAATCAGGGAACCAACTCTATTTCTAGTTAATTCTCTAAGCTATGTTTTCTCCGAGCTGAATTTGATAGCCTAGCCCCAATTTCTGATTGTGATTGTGCTAAGTCCCATGAATTTGTGACCTTCATGGAGAGACTGAATCTTTTGCAATTTGTTATATGACTAAATAAGTCATATGAACAACTAAGGAGCCATATTTTGATGATGGTTCCAGTACCTTCAATCAACAAATCATATCCCATATTGATGAAAAGGGAAAACCAAAGGAACATACAAATGCATTACCATCGCCTAAAATTGGAAACGTAACAACACTGATAACAGTAAGAGGAAATGAACATGTTCGAAGGGGAAAGAAGAACTACGACATGCAATGTGACTATTGCAAGCACAAAGGACATACTCGTGAAGGATGCTACAAGCCGATAGAAAATGAAAGCCCCTACCTGTTCCTTCAAAATACTACAGAAAATAATCTGGTACAAAAAAAGGAATGTCTGGAATACAGGAGAAATAGACAAATGGTTGTGGAATAAGCGACTTGGACATGCATTAGGATGAGCAATAAGACAAATTCCAGGCTTAAGTCAAGAAGAATGTAAAGTGGCAATAGACAATTGTATGATTTGTCCTTTAGCTAGGCATACAAGACTGCCTTTTCCCAATAGTACTAGTAGAACTTTTAAAGTTTTTCATTTACTGCATACTGATATATGTGGGCCTTACAATGTATAAATTTTTTGTGAAAATACATTGTATCTAACAATTGTGGATGTTCATTCAAGAACTACTTTGTTATACTTTCTTAGACTTAAAAGGGATGTGATTATTGTACTCAAAAAGTTTTCTCACACTAGTACAAACACAGTTTGGAAATATAGTCAAGAAGATAAGGTCAAATAATGGTGCAGAATTTATCAATGCAAGTTGTTCTCAATTTTTTCAGTCCCTAGGTATGATTCATCAAAGGATAAGTGTGTATACACTTCAGCAGAATGGTGTTGCTAAGAGAAAGCACAGATAATTTTGGAGGTTGCAAAAGCTATTAGATTTCAAAGTGGTAAATCTCTAAAATTTTGGTCCATTGTGTTCTATCTGCAGTTTATCTACTAAACAGGATGCCCTTTATGAGTCTTAAAGAAAAATTCCCTTATGAGGTCTTCCATAAAAGGAGCCCACGCCTTATTCATTTGAAAGTCATGGGATGCCTAAGTTTTGCCAAAAGGGTATATGATCATGATAAATTTAGTGCTAGATAAATGGCAGCAATCATGATAGGATGCTCAGAAGTTAGCAAAAATTACATTTTGTACAATTTCACTAACTAAGTTTTCTTTGTCAATAAGGATGTGATCCTCAAGGAAATATATTTTCTTAAAAACACAAGGGTTTTACGGACCTATTTATTCTCCCACATTGAACCAAAAATCAATTTTCAACATCAATGTACAGAAAATTTGGAGATTGATCCTCTTACTAACTTTGCAGATACAACTCAACATGAGAACTTTGATCAAGCTAATCTGGGTCCAAATGAGAAATTTACTATGAATATTCCAGATGATGTTGCTGGTATCCACGAAGACCATGATGCTGCTATTTTTTCAGAACCTGAAGGTCATGATCCAAACCCTGCAGATATTATAGATATAACAGCTGACTCACCTGGAGCCTTGGCCCCTGAAAATTATGTTAGCTTGAAACAATCAGTTAGAACAAAGACGCATCTATGATGGTTATATGATTATATTACCACACCTACTGGTAACACTTCCACCACTCCTTATCCTACACACCACTCAGTTGCCTACTCCAATTTGAGTCCCTTTTACAAAACTTTTCTAGTTTTCTTCTTTTCAATAGTTGAACCAAAGACCATTCATGAGGCTTCAAAGGATGTTGGATGGGTGGAGGCAATGAAATTTGAAGTTCAAGCTCTTGAAGATAATCACACTTGGGAATTAGTCTCCTTGCCTAAAGGTAAAGTTCTCATAGGTTGCGAATGAGTATTCAAGGTGAAATACAAGGAAAATGGTAAAATTGAGAGGTTGAAGGCTAGATTAGTGGCCAAGAGATACAATATACAAGAATGTCTTGATTACAATGAGCCCTTCTCTCTAGTAGTAAAGATTGTTATTGTCAGATATGTGACTTCAATAACTGCAACAACGGGATGGCACATCTATCAGATGAATGTGTACAATGCATTCATGCCGAATGATTTACCAGATGAGGTCTACATGCAACTCCTAGAGGGTTTCATAAGCCAGGGGAGAATCCAGTGGTATGTAGGCTTGTTAAATCACTATATGATTTGAAGCAAGCTCGTAGATAACGGAATATGAAGCTTGCAGAAGCACTGGTAGCCCAAGGGTTCAAACGAAGTTATTTGGACCACTCTCCATACTGAAGCAAGATGCCGACATAGTTATCATTCTAGTTTATGTAGATTATATGGTAATTACTGGCTACAATCTCAAATTAATAGAGAATACAAAACAGAATTAGCACCAAGCTTTTAAGATGAAAGACCTTAGAGAGCTGAAATATTTCTTTAGAATAGAGTTCAACAGATCAACAAAGGAAATTCTGACGAATCAAAGAAAGTATACCTTGGAACTCATTGAAGAATTAGGACTGGTTGCATCTAAACTAGAGTGCACCCTATTGGATTACAACCAAAAATTCACACCTAAGGAATTGGATGATATCACACGTGTGAAAAATGATGAATTGTTAGAAGACAAGGGGAAGTAACAAAGGCTCGTTGGGAAACTCTTATATCTGACATTAAGAAGGCCAAACAGAATATTTGGTATGCAAAAAAAACAAACACCCAGCAAATTTATGAAGCAGCCGAAGAGAAGCCACTGGGAAATAGCCTTAAGGATCGTGAGGTATATAAAAAAAGAACCAGGAATGGGTATCTTGATGAGCAGTGAGAAGAGTAACTGTCATGACCTAAAATTCATGAGGTTGTGATGGCGCTGGATATCATTGTTCAAGCCAATCATTAATTAATTGAAATAATTTCCTGTTTTAGCATTTATGAAAGACATTACCTTTCACTTTATTACATAGTAACTACATAAAATTATATAAGTAAATAAAATGGTTTCAAGAATTCCATCATAACCTCTGAACCACCAATAGGGTGAAAACTCCATCATATAGAAACCTTTTACTTAACTCAATTCAAGAGTACCATCTCAACACACGAGTAAATTCTCACAAATCCCAATACATGCAAATTATTAAGTAGTGGTCTGAACCACCATAACCCTTCCGGGATCCGCCTACACCAGACATGCCATAATACTTGAATGCTTCCAAATAAAATCTATTTCGACGGCTGACATGCCTCGCACACACCGGCACAAATCATATGCATAACTTAATCACATTGAAGGAATTGATCACTACCGTAAATGTGCCATTTCAACCATGGCTAATTAATCTATCTTCTGTTAATCATCTTCAATTGCCTCAGCAATAATAGCAACTTCCTTGAACTCATAGCAAACTCAACCCTCACTCATCCCGAGTGACCTTGATTCACGAGACTATGCTGCCTAAATCCCGCAATCCATCTCATACCCTCCTGATAATCTTTCTACAATCCGGAGTTTATTCCTCTCACTCCTCCAATACTATCCTGCACGCTGAAAC
Organism: Nicotiana knightiana; assembly: GCA_005239525.1. Classification (NCBI taxonomy): domain Eukaryota; kingdom Viridiplantae; phylum Streptophyta; class Magnoliopsida; order Solanales; family Solanaceae; genus Nicotiana; species Nicotiana knightiana. Next base: position 41,092 of record ML409019.1, on the reverse strand, counting down.
ATATCATAGAACCCCCAACCATTTTCCTTTTCTCAGGAATTACGCTGCATAAGCTCAATCCTCGATCATACTGCTACCTTAAACTCTTAAACGCCGCGTTCTTAACTTTGAATTCACTAGGACCACTATTGAGAGTCACCCACTATGACTAGTCCCGAATACAATCAACTCCAAGGCTCTCCTAGCACATGAACACCCTTTTCAATGAAACACGTGACCGAGTCACTATCCTGACAACTCACCTATGCCTTAAGCAAAATTCTGAATCTTCCAAAGTCTAACCCTGGTCCGACAGGGCCAACTTTTGCACACATTCATCAAATCCCATGCATAATCACCATTTTACTCCTTTCCCTTAGCTGTAATAACTTGCCAACACGCCGACAATCCGCAACCCTATGATAACACAATCCTACAGCCCAACGTAGATGGTGGGACTCCCCCACTTTTCCTGAAGCTACTCCTTGCACCAATCTACACCCTGACGAGATCCTTTCTCCTTTGTTAACATGATCTTGCTCAACCAATCCTTCCAAATTCTCTTGTTAGCATCGCACTCCCTAAATACTCAAATTCTCTAGTATCATTCACACATTCCGCCTCCTACCGAAAGCCACTAGAACCCCTCACAGAGACTTACCAACCATGCCACCGCTAACCTATTCACAGGAGATAACCCACCTATGGAAATCACCAACTGACACCTTCCAACGACGCCGTACTGCACACCCTCTACAACATCAATATCCCATCCCAAGGTTGCTTCATTTACCAACTTCTAGTCTGTCCGCTCCTCATGGACATCTATTAAATGCGCGACAATATCTTCGAATTCCAAGCAATGCTGCTGCTCCCCCACTTTGCGACTGCTCGGCTTCCGCTTCTTACACCTGGCCTCCTAGAAAATGGAACCACCGCCTAGCCTCAATTCAATATCATTCTCCGTAGCTCTTAAACCAGCAGATCACCACGACTTCAAACTCTCCGAAGATCACCTTTTCTCGAGCTACATTCGTTATCAATACTTATCCAATATTGAACCGCCGCACCTCACGGTCTCTGACAGTCACTTCTTCAATACTCCTTCACAACACTCTAACCCCACGCAACCGAAGAAACCATAGCACCGAAAAACTTAACACATTCCATTCGATCAATGATGATACCACGTCACAGGTGAATATCCCACCTTGCTTGAAAACACCAAGTCTTACTACTTTATCAATCCAAAACTTGACCACCTATAGTCCAAATGCCTGTCCTCTGCCGGAACGAAAATGCTGAAATCTCGAAATCACACTCTGAGAAGACCTCCCTTCAAGCCATTCATCACCCCCAACATACAGGAAAGCATTTTATCATCATATCGACATCGCGCGATAACCAATCGCAAGCATCATCACTACCTGAGCATAGCCTTAAGGCTCTCAGAAACACAACTACTGAGCTGAAACAACATATTATTCTTTTGCAGGGCCATAACAACAGCCCCAACCAATTACACATGGAAACGTCTCGAATTACATCCGTAGCACCATTTCAATTCCTCAGATTCCCGATTTCATAGCAAGCGCTTCGCGACGCGTAAGATTGAGTAGGAATAAACTTAGGCATAAACCTTAAAGGAATCAAATCACACGATGAGGAATCAAGAAGGGAAGTAGTCCTAACAGCCCTGTAGCCTCTCGAAGATAAGTCCAAAATCACGAATCGCACTCAAACTCAAACTTTATGAACTTTGAAATTTCAAACCTCCACATTCGATGCCGAAACCTACCAAATCACGTCCGATTGACCTCAAAATTTGCACGCAAGTCATATTAGAAATTACGGACCTGCTCCAACTTCCAGAATCGCATTCTGACCCCGATATCAAAATTTCCACTTCCGGTCGGATTTCTCGAAAACCTTCAAATTTCTATCTTTAGCCAAATGACTTCAAAATGACCTACGGACATCCAAATTCACTTCTGATCGCGCTCCCAACTCCAGAATCACCATACGGAGCTATTCCCAGGCTCGGAATCTTAAATGGACATCAATCACATTGAAATTTCTTACAGCCCAAATTTATGAAATTCTTCTAAAATGCTATCTTTCATAATATACGCCGAAACACTCCCGGGTTATCCAAAACCCGATCCGGACATACGCCCAAGTCCGAAATCATCGTACGAACCTGCAGGAACCTTCAAATTCTGATTCGGGGGTCGTTTACTCAAAATTTCAATCATAGTTGGTTCTTCCAACTTAAGGCTTCCGAATTGAGAATTTTCTTTCCAAATCAACTCTAAACTTCCCGAAATTCAATTCCGACCACACCCAGGGGTCATAATACCTGAAACAAAGCTGGTCACGGTCTCAAACCACTGAACGACGCACTAGATCTCAAAATGACCGATCGGGTCGTTACAGTAACACACCGAGTTCATACTGTGAAGCAAATTGTACATCATATCCAAACACCAGAAAATCAGCCACAATTTTTATTCTCAAGCATGAGAGCTCACCTATCTCTTGAAAGTCCAAAAAATAAAATACAATTTCAAAAAGTTCAACAAAACATGACTTGGACAGTTGCAGAGTTGGAGTTGTTGACAGGATTGTTTAAAAAGCTTGGGACAGAGGTAGAAATGTCAGTTAATCTATTTTGTGATAATAAGGCATCTCTTCAGATTGCAGCAAATTCAGTATATCACGAGAGGACAAACATATTGAAATAGGCTGTCAATTCATAAGAGGAAAAATACAGCAAGGGTTGGTTAAAACTGTGCAAGTGAGTTCCAAAGTTCAATAGGCTAAAAAAGGCCTTGTTGAGATCACAACATGATATCTACTGTCTAAGCTGGAAGTGCTTAATATTTTTGTGCCTATCAACTTGAGGAAGAGTGTTTAAATAGGAATAACTTGAGTTAATGTAACTGGAGTCAAGTAGTGGCAGTTAGTAATTGACTAGAGTTAGTTGAATAACTAATTTTCGAAAGGTTAGTTGTGATATAATAGTTAGATTTCGACAGCTGGCAATTAGCTGTTAGTTAGTTATAGGCTAGTGTATATTGTATATAATCCCAATTGCTTTATTAATGAAAGATGAGCTCTTTCATTTTTCAATCCAGTTCAGCTTGATTCACACGCTAATCTCTCTTTTTGTTTTCTCTCACTCAATCTCCATTAGAGCAGAGCTCAAGCTCCATAGAGATTCACATAAGTTCACAGGATCATAATATTAGAAATAAGAAGAATGTGAAAAATACGCGACCAAGGGCGGAACTAGGGGGCTCAAAGAGGTTCATCTAAATCTCATTTATCGGGAAATTACACTGTATATTACAAAGTCAAAATTACATTGTATAAAAATTACACCCAAGAGCCTGTCATGTGTTTACTTCCTTATATTTTGAATCTCCTTAGTGTAAATATTATCCAATACTATACGATACATATACGTCAACATTAATTCTTTCGGGAGTTTTCTTTTCCGCTAGTTGTTTTTACACAGCAGTTTTAGCCATTTACATGATGTAATATGGTGGAAAATTCCCGATCAGTAACATGATTAGATTTTTGGCCAAAATACTTTAGCTTTAATCTTTATGATATTTCACACCTAAAAGCACATAGGTTGGCGGAGGAGGAACCGACGAGGTTGCGTCGATGTTTAATTTGTTCGCTTAGTTACTTGATGTTTACATTATTAAATGCAATTAATTATTATAGGGAATTTATTTAGGCCACGTGATATTCTAAAAGTAACTAAGTTCCAATGTTTGATTGAGTTGTAATGATTGGAACACCACATATTAGTCATAGAAATATGGCGAAATACGTAAATATTCCTAAACTTGATACATTTTATTTACGTACATTTAAATTTTTGCAGAGGGGATGTGATGTCAGTACAACTATTATGTGGATATTTCAATGGATTCTCAAAAGCATCTGGATTGATTGCTAACCAAAGTAAAAGCTATTTATACTTTGGAGGAGTACATGTTCCAGTGCAGCAGGAGATCATAAGAGTTACTGGCTTCACTAAGGGTGATCTCCCTTTTAGATATTTGGGAGTCCCTTGAGTTCAAAGAGATTGTCTACTAGTCAATGCCAGCCACTATTAGACAAGATCTTGGGGAAGATAAAGCAATGGACATCCAAATTTTTCAGCTATGCAGGAAGGGTGCAGTTGATTAGAAGTGTGTTGATTGCTATTCAATCATTCTGGTCACAGATTTTCTTGCTACCAAAGAAAGTAACACAACAGATAGAGAGTGTATGTAGGAGATTTCTTTGGACTGGGGAGGCAGGAACAAGTCGAAAAGCTTTGGTGGCATGGGAGAAATTATGTAGGTCTAAGTCAAAATGTGGGCTGAATATTACTGAGATCACTACATGGAACAAGGCTGCCATAATTAAACATTTATGGAATATAAACACAAAGAAAGATAAGCTATGGATAAGGTGGGTGAATGTATACTACATAAAAGGGAGGAAGCCGTGGCAGATTGAAGCTAAGCAAGCATCGTGGGTACTTCAGAAGATATTGCAGGCAGGGAAATACATAATTGAAGCTGGAATTGATATTGAAAAGGTATTGGGAGCAGGAACTTACACAATTAGAAGGATGTACAAACAACTCAGAGGAGAGTTCCCAAGGGAGAATTGGGGCAGGCTGCTATGTAATAATGAAGGATGTCCAAAATGGAAGTTCATACTCTATCTTGTTGTCCAAGAGAAGTTGTATACAAAGGATAGATCATTAAATGAGGAATGCAAGTCAGTCCTATATGTCTATTATGTGATCAAGAGATAGAGAGCCATCAGCATTTGTTCTTTAAATGCGCATTCGCAACAGAAATATAGAGAAGGATATTGGATTGGATGGGCATTGATCGAAGAGTGAATGAGTGGAATGAAGAGGTAAAATGGACAGTGATGCATGTGAAGGGAAAGAGTTCGAAAGATATGCTATACAGAATCTGTCTTACTGCTACTGTGTACCAGATATGGATGGAGAGGAATCGAAGAATATTCAAACAAGAGAAGAAGAGTAGTGTAGCAATTAAAAGATTAATAGTACAAGAAATACATTGTATATGGCAGAATATGAGTAGTGTAAAGAGTGTATTGGAAAAACTGAATTTTTATCCTTAGCACAGAGGAAGAGAGGAGACTGGGTTTGGGGCTACATGTCCAAACTCAGGTAGTTATACTGTGTAAATATTTACTTGGTAATAAAAATTGAGAATTACCAAAACAAAAAAAAAATTGCATTGTTTTAATTAATTTTGATTCTTTGAACTTGACTAATTGTTATCATTTGCCTCTTGACAAGTTCTCACATGGAAGTGAGAGCCACGTGTTGCCATAGGAATTTTTTTCCGTTTGATATTTTTTTAAATAAAATACTCTTTTGACCTTTTAATTATTAATTACTTGAATAAACTTTTTCGAGCTGAAAATGGATTGTGTGTGGACTTGGTCCAGACGAGTATTGTAGAATTCAAAGTTGTATCACTGCTAATAAAATCAGGGACACTTTGCAAGTGACTCATGAAGGAACACCTCAAGTGAAGAGGTTCAGAGAAACACTGTTGTATTCTCAATATGAGAATTTCATCATGAAGGAAGGGAAAACCATCCAGGAGATGTATACAAGGTTCACCACTCTAACAAATGAACTTAAGTCTCTTGGAAGGGTTATTATTGAAGAAGACAAATTTGAGAAGCTTTTTGACAAGGGTTCTGCCAGTCTCTTGGGAAAGCAAAATCACTGTTATTCAGGAATCAAAGAACATTGTCACTCTTAAGTTGGATGAGCTAATTGGAAATCTCACTGCCTATGAACTTCGAAGGAAATAAAGAAGGAACAGGCTCAACCCAAAAAGAACAAAGGATCAACAAAGGCTATGGTTGCTTCCTGGGGAGAAAGCTCAGATGAGGACTCAAAGGATGAAGATGGAGATGAACAAGAACTTATGGTAATTGAGAATCCGATGAGGAATCTGAGGTAAGTATAATTCATCTCAAAGACAATATTATATTTTTGTCTAAAGAAAATCTATCTGAGTTACTCCTGGATTTCATTGATAAATCTGAGGATCTAAACAATGAAAAGGAACAGCTGTCTAAGGAGTGTGTGATTTTGAAAGTTAAGTGAAAAAAATCTGAAACGTAGGGCTAGTGAAAGTGATAGTAAAAATGCTGAGTTAAAGAACCAGGTTCATGCATTTGACACCACTGTCCTAAAGCTAAGATCTGAAAATTTAAAACTGAAATTAGGAACAAGTAAAAAAAAATTTGATCACACACAACTCACATTAGAAGAAAACCAAGGAAAAATGAAAGACGAGTTGTACAAAAGAGATGAGCATATAAGAGTCCTTAAGGAGGATCTAAGCAAGGTTAAGCACGAGCTAGAAAGAACCTGTAAATGGAATAGGTCCTCCGATGCACTTTCATGGCTACATGAACACCATAGTAGTAATAAGAGAGGACTTGGCTACGGGACCCCTGCACCTAAGTGGGATCCCAAAAGCAAGTACCTCACACTTCCCGAGAACAGAATCTGCACACACTGTGGTAAGACTGGTCACTACAAAAGTGAATGTAATGCAAAAGAAAAGGCTAGTCAAAAGAATAAAATATTTGTTCAAGGGAAAAGTAGGCTACCAAGATGGGCTAAAAGGAATTTGGTTCACCCTTTTACCTATAGAAAGGGACTCAAACTAGTTTGGGTTCCTAAGACTAACCCCTTATTTTCTTTTGGGGGTCCATGTGAAGGGGAGCAACCAAATATGATACACGGATAGTGGCTGCTCAACGCATATGACATGTAGCAAGAACCAGTTCCTTTAATTTGAGGACCTCAAAGCAGGTAATGTCTCCTTTGGATATGGGAAGAAAGGTGAGATCATTGGGTTTGGAAAGGTAGGTAAGACAGATTCTCACTCTACTGAAAACGTCTACTTGATAGATGGCCTAAAATACATCCTAATCACTGTATTACAATTGGGTGATAGAGGTAACTTGGTAGTATTCACCACCACCAAATATTTTGTGATAAATCTTACCACTGACAAGATTATTTTGCAAGGAAAAAGAGTAAACAATATTTACATTGTAGATCTATCACAAAATTAAGCAAATTTAGCATTTTCAAATTCAGTACCATGATCAGACCTAATTAATGCAAGCTGATTACCTAGTTGTTTTTTGAGTTTTTCTAACAAAGGAAGTGAGCATGTCGAATACTTAAATTGGTGTATTTGATATCTTCTGATCGAAAAGGTTGCATAATTGATAAGGAGAAGGACTCCTTAATGAAAGAGAACACTATCCAAGATAGGGAAGGAGTTAAAAGTTGAAACAACTAGAACTCTTCAACCAAGGAAGAGTAGCATTAGAACTCTAGTTATTTCTTCATCTACTAACTCTATAAATTGCAGGATGTTCTCACTTTACAGGTGTTGCAAAAACGCAGAAGTTAAATGTGAATTGAGAGCAAAATAGCAAGGAAATTTTGCCAGCAATTAGTGTGTGATTCAAGTGTGCAAACCTGAAGCTACATGAACAAGATAGAAGAACCAGCTCCAAGTGTCTGTCTTTTATTCGTGTTCAATTGTAGTAGGTGTTTTCATATTGTACCTTTCAGCTTTATTTAGAGGCAATTGTAATAGGTACTCAGAGTTTTCAAATTAGAGTTAACATGAATTTGTCGCAACAGTTAGAGGTTGTGTGCTACAACGGGATTAGAGTTAATCCTAGGTTTACAAAAGAGTTTTTCTAAATGCAGTTTTTGACTCAGTGATTTTAGTGGAGAGTTTGGGAAAATCCTACTAGAAAGTAGGTCGTGATTTTTTCACCTTTTGATCCAGGTGTTTTCCACATAAAATACTTGAGTTCTTTAGTTTATGTATTCATTATTCCGCAATAGTAGTAATTGGAACACATAGAAGAACCAGGTCCTTCTATAATCAGTTTAAGCACAAATCAACCACCCTCTTGTGTGGTATTGACGTGCAAAACATTGAGTGGTATCAGAGCGGGTTATTCTTGAAGAGGCTAACACCTTAGGAAAAGATCAAGATGCGTGCACCACCTTGAAACTTGGAAGGGCAATCCACTGATAGGCCTCCACTCTTTAATGTCCAGTACTACTCTTGGTGGAAAAACAGGATGAGAGATCACATCATCAAAGAAGACTATGAGCAATGGGACATTGTCACTGATGGTCCCCTGGCTATCATAAAGAAGAATGATGAAGGGGTAGATGTGCCAAAAACAATAGTTGACTGCAATGTTGAGGACTTGAGGAAATGGGAAAAGAATGCTAAGGCCAAGAAATGGCTTGTGTGTGGAATTGGTCCAGACGATATTGTAGAATTCAAAGATATACCACTGCTAAGGAAATCTAGGACACTTTGCAAGTGGCTCATGAAGGAACATCTCAAGTGAATAGGTCCAGAGGAAAACTGTTGTATTCTCAATATGAGAAGGGGAAACCATCCAGGAGATGTATACAAGGTTCACCACACTGAAAAATGAACTTAAGTCTCTTGGAAAGGTTATTCTTGAAGAAGACAAAGTTGAGAAGATTTTGACAAGGGTTTTGCCAGTCTCTTGGGAAAGCAAAATCACTGCTATTCAGGAATCAAAGAACATTGGCACTCTTAAGTTGGATGAGCTAATTGGAAATCTCACTGCCTATGAACTTCGAAGGAACATGAAGAAGGAACAGGTTCAACCCAAGAAGAACAAAAGATCAAAAAAGGCTTTGGTTGCTGCCTGGGGAGAAAGCTCAGATGAGGACTTAGAGGATGAAGATGGAGATGAACAAGCACTTATGGCAATTGGAGAATCCGATGAGAAATCTGAGGTAAGTATATTTCATCTCAAAGACAAGATTAATTTTTTGTCTAAAGAAAAGCTATCTGAGTTACTCTTGGATTTCATTGATGAATCTGAGGATCTAAATAATGAAAAGGAACAACTGTCTAAGAAGTGTGTAATTTTGAAAGCTAAGTGCAAAAATCTGGAACTTAGGGCTAGTGAAAGTGATAGTAAAAATGCTGATTTAAAGAACCAGGTTTATGAACTTGATACCACTGTCCTAGAGCTAAGATCTGAAAATTTAAAACTGAAATTAGGAACAGGTAAAAAGAAAGCTGATCACACACAACTCACATTAGAATAAAACCTAGGAAAAATGAAAGACGAGTTGTACAAAATAGATGAGTATATAAGAGTCCTTAAGGAGGATCTAAGCAAGGTTAAGCACGAGCTAGACATAACCTGTAAATGGAATAGGTCCTCCATTGCACTTTAATGGCTACATGAACACCATAGTAGTAATAAGAGAGGACTTGGCTACGGGACCCCTGCACCTAAATGGGATCCCAAAAGCAAGTACCTTACACTTCCTGAGAACAGAATCTGCACACACTCTAGTAAGACTGGTCACTACAAAAGTGAATGTAATGCAAAAGAAAAGTCTAGTCAAAAGAATAAAATATTTGTTAAAGGGAAAAGTAGGCTACCAGGATGGGCCAAAAAGAATTTGATTCACCCTTTTTCCTATAGAAAGGGACTCAAACTAGTTTGGGTTCCTAAGAATAACCCCTGATTTCCTTTTGCGGGTCCAAGTGAAGGGGAGCAACCAAATATGATACACGGATAGTGGCTGCTCAAAGCATATGACATGTAGCAAGAACCAATTCCTTTCACTTGAGGACCTCAATGCAGGTAATGTCTCCTTTGGAAATGGGAAGAAAGGTGAGATCATTGGGGTTGGAAAGGTAGGTAAGACTGATTCTCACTCTATTGAAAATTTCTACTTGATAGATGGCCTAAAATATAGCATAATCAGTGTATCACAATTGTGTGATAGAGGTAACCTCGTAGTATTCACCACTACCAAATCTTTTGTGATAAATCTTACTACTGACAAGATTGTTTTGTAGGGAAAAAGAATAAACAATATTTACATTGTAGATTTGTCCACACTTTAAGAAAATGAACTTACTTGATTAAGTGTGTTGGATAATGATCCCCTCATTTGGCACAAAAGACTTGGACATGCCAGTTTAAGTCAACTCAACAAACTAATCTCCAAGGACTTGGTGATAGGACTGCCTAACATTAAGTTCAGGGAAGACAAAGTTTGTGAGGCTTGTGCAAGGGGAAGCAGGTAAGATCCTCTTTCAAAAGAAATAAAATGGTAAGTACCACCAGAACGATGGAACTGGTCCATATGGATCTTTGTGGACCAATGAGAACTCTGAGCAGAGGTGGTAAGATATATGTTATGGTGCTTGTTGATGATTACTCTAGGTTTACTTGGACACTATTTATGACTTCTAAAAATGAATCATTCGACATGTTCACTTCCTTTGTTAGAAAAACTCTAAAAACAACTAGGCAATCAACTTGCATCAATTAGGTCTGATCATGGTACTGAATTTGAAAATGCTAAATTTTTTGAATTTTGTGATGTGCATGGCATAGATCATAACTTTTCTGCACCTAGGACGCCACAATAAAATGGTGTAGTTGAAATAAAGAATAGGACATTGGAAGAAATGGTTAGGACTATGCTTCTTTCTAGTAAAATGCCTCATAGTTTCTAGGAAGAAGCTGTGAATTCTACATGTTACATCATAAATAGGTGCATGACCGGACCTCTTATTGAGAAGACTCCTTATGAGTTACTTAAATGGAGAGAGCCAAATATATCCATCTTAAGGCATATGGATGCAAGTGCTTCTTGCACAATAATGGCAAAGACTCCTAGGTAAGTATGATCCCAGAAGTGATGAGGGAGTATTCTTCACATAGTAAAGCTTATAATATCTATAACAAAAGAACTATATATGTAAAAGAAAACGTACATGTAGTTTTATGAAACTAAAATTCTTTCTGAAAGACAGGAACATGAAGATGAAGCAATTGGGCTCAGCCCAGACTGAAGATGCACCAGAAGAAGGAACAGGTGATGGAACAGGTTCTTCTACTCAAGGAAGCCTGACAGGGGGAACTGAACAAGGAGGAACTGAATCTCAAACCTTGATGGAACATGTCCATAAACCTATTCCACAGCAACAAAGCATTGGAATAACATCAAGGGGAAACCAGTTGGTTGTGAAATCTTACAAGTATCAAAAATCTCATCCCATTGAGAATATAATCACTAACCCAACCTCTGGAATCAAAACTAGATCTTTATTAAAGAATCTTTGTGCTTTTGATGTTTTCTTATCTCTTATTCAACCTAGAAATGTTGTTGAGGCTTTGCAGGATGCAGACTGGGTAAATACAATGCAAGATGAACTCAACCAATTCGAAAGGAGTCGAGTTTGACATCTAGTACCAAGACCCAAGGACATATCAGTAATTGGCATAAAATGGGTCTTCAGAAACAAAATCCTTAAGAAAAGATCACTTTGAGAGGAACAAGTTGGAATTAGGGGTGATTAAGATCACCTAAAAGGACCAGTTCAAAGTTAAACGAAAAAAAAAAATGAAAAACATTTTTTGGTTAGAAAGTCTATAAATTTTGTATATAATTAGATCTTGCTCAGTCTCATAATTTCAACAATATACTCCTGTCCATGTGCTAAAATGACTCATTAATCTCTAATGATATTTCTCTGTTCTGGCAAATTTAGATTACACAAGAGAATTTTCAGTGAAGAACCTGGTTCATCAAGATAAATAGGTATGTTTTCTACACTCTGCATAATTTGAGATAATTATATTTTGATCATGAGCAGAGTCCTACCTAATTCCAAACTCCTTTTGGACTTATTCGTTACAAGTGAACCAGTTCTGTTCAAAAGAGTCTCAACCGAATTGAAGTACCTAGATTCTAGGGATACACTCCAACGTCTCTTCAAAATTGAATTTTAGTTTGATTAGAATTCTAAGAGTATGAAAAGATGTAGTTACCCCATCAATTATTCCTCTGTATATTGATAATCTTTAGTGTATTTCTTACTTCATCTCTCTCAAGCCGTCAAAAACTCTCATTCTTCTTTCATCTTCCAAACACAATCTAATTCTCTTCTCTTTCATACCCTAGCCCAGATATGTCGAACACCTCTCAAAATCCTTCATCGCCACCATAGGAAAGCACTTCCACACCTTCTACCACTCCTTCAACCACACCAATCTCTAAGAAAAGTAGAGTAAAGATGATGGTTCGTAAGATTGTCATTGAAGGAGAACATATCAAGAAAATAAACAAGCAATTGAAAGCAAGTAGGGAAGAAGAATCCCAGAAATCTGAAGATTCATTTAAGTCTGCTACTAAGGGGGAAGAAAGTAAGTATTCCGAAACTGAACAGGTACCTTCTGATTCTAAAGTTACTCCTGAGACAATTTCTGAAGTTGCTGCAAATTTGGAGAATAGATTTGTACTTGTAGGATCTATAGCAAGTGTGGAGACTATAGAATCTGGAGAAGTTGGTGGTAAAAAAAAAACGAAAAAGAAAAAGAGAGCAAGGGTTCTAGGAGTACTATGAGGGGAAAGGGTACAAGAGTGGATGATTCTTCACCCACTCATGTTGGTCTAACAAAATAAACTAAGGCAATGGTTGTTTGGGAAGAGGAATTTACTGAAATAGAAGAGAGTGTGAGCAAAACAAGGGGAAGTGGATCTGGCGAAGATTCTGAGGGGTTGGTTTAACTTGGGAAAAATATAGATGAACCTCTTTCATCTTAACAGGAAACCCACTCGGACCTACTAATAGGGTTATCAATGGAATCAAAACTCATGACATTCCCTATTGCTTCATTCTCACAACTGTACTTGCACATTTCAAGGTACCTATGAAGAAGTGGGAGATTAGTACAAGCAAGGATCATTTTGGGGTTAATACTCTGCTTGCTTGCGATTATGAAGTCAATGCCATTCCTAAAGAAACTGGTTCATCCAAGAAGGTACCAGTGAATAACAAGGTCAGAGACTTGATGCAAAAAAGTGGGACTAAGGATGCTGAGATTGGGAGGGTGAAGAAGTGGTTGACTGAGGTAGAGACTGAGAGAGATGCTCTTAGAACTGAGCTGGCAAGAGAAACGGAGAATAATACTGGCATTATTCAGGATATGCTGAAACTCCTCCAAGCCAAAAACCAAGCACCTGGATCTTCCCAACCTTAATTCTCCTAGCCTAGTGTAGATTAACCAGTGACCCAGTTCGGGACTTTTATTTTCTTTTGCTCATATTTTCAGTATTTTTATTTCTTCTTATGCTTTACGATAGAATCTTATCAATCATCAATGAAATTCACTGTCTTTTTCTCTAATTGTTTGTTTATATTTCTTTAATGGTTGAAATTCTTAGCTTGATCTATGATGATTAATCCATAATTGCATTTGAAGTAGCCCAAGTGGCTATGAGTAAGCTTTAAAATCTAGTTATCTCACATTTTTATGCAAATTTTCGATGATACCAAAAGAGGGGAAATAATTAGGCTGTGCTTTAAACAAGTGTTGTTTAGCTTTGAACAAGTGATGTTTATAACCTAATGTACCTGGTCCTTGATGATAAGTGATAAAAAGGAAAAATATTTCTATCAGTGTGTTGGTGTTGAGCTAAGTTGAAATAGGGCCTAAGATTATGAAAAGCATAGACTTTGTCATCATCAAAAAGGGAAAATTTATTGGACCAAGTAAAGGTTAGTTTTGAAGACTGACAAAGGAACTCAGGCATGAACCAGGTTCATCCCTCCAGGTCCATCCCTTGTGTGCATAGAAACGGACAGATTCAATCATGTGGGATGCACGTGAAGGAGATAAGCTTAAATTGGTGTATTTGATATCTCCTGATCGAAAAGGTTGCATAATTGATAAAGAGAATGACTCATTAATCAAAGAGAACACTATCCAAGATAGGGAAGGAGTTAGAAGTTGAAATCAACTAGAACTCTGCCACCAAAGAAGAGTAGCATTAGAACTCTAGTTATTTCTTCATCTACTAACTCTATAAATCGCAGGATATTCTCACTTTACAGGTGTTGCACAAATGTAGAACTTAAACGTGAATTGAGAGCAAAATAGCAGTACAATTTTGCAAGCAGTTCATGTGTGATTCAAGTGTGCAAACCTGAAGCTACATGAACCAGATAGAAGAACCAGCTCCAAGTGTCTGTCTTTTATTCTAGTTCAATTGTAGTAGGTGTTTTCATATTGTACCTTTCAGCTTTATTTAGAGGCAATTGTAATAGGTTCTCGGAGTTTTCAAGTTAGAGTTAACTTGAAGTTGTCGCAACAGTTAGAGACTGTGCGCTACAACGGGATTAGAGTTAATCCTAGATTTACAAAAGAGTTTTTGAAAATGCAGTTTTTGGCTCAGTGATTTAGTGGAGATGGGAAAATCCTACTGGAAAGTAGTCGTGAGTTTTTCACCTTTTGAGCCAGGTGTTTTCTACGTAAAATACTTGTGTTCTTTACTTTATGTATTTATTATTCCGCAACAGTACTTGTTGGAACACATAGAAGCACCAGGTCCTTCTATAATCAATTTAAACGAAAAATTTAGACACCATATAAATCACCCATTTTGTGTGATATTGACGTACAAAACATCATAAAGTATTAAATTACATTTTTGGACATACATGAGGACGAAATACAAGTAAACTAAACCTGAAGATAGTAGTACGTATTTCCTAGTGGTCTAGGATCCCACTTTCCAATACAAATATTTTTCCTTACATGTTTGTTTGTTAAATAGCCACTAGGAAAAAGTAGCCTAATTATGGTCTAAATAGAGGAAAATAAATAACGCTGGTTTTTTAAATTATATTTACAAGATGCATTGTGATGAAAAGATTAAAAGGAAAAGCAAAAGCAAAAGCACTAACAAGAGAAAAGAAATATTATGTACCTGGTAAGCCGTTATTAATTAGAAAATACTTACATTAATTGTGTTTACCATTTTTTAACCAAAAAAAAATTCCAACTGAGGAGGTGAAGATTTAGTTGATCGGAAAGATTTTTACCGTCAAGATAGAAAAAGAATAAAAGAAAAGAGACAATCAAGCTGATATTTCCAACGTACAGACTAAGGCTGTAATGTGGTCCGGGTCCGGGCCTAAATGGGTAAACGGGCCGGGTCAAACAGTCCCGGGCTCTGGCGGGTCATTCCCAAGCAGTTCCGGGCCAAACGGTCCCGGGCTTAACGGTCCTGGAGGGTGGATCCGGCCCACTGTGGGGCTAAGTCCATATGGGCCCGGGCTAAATGGGCCGGGCCTAAACGGGTCTAAGTGTTCCGGGTTTTTTTTTTTAAAATTTTTTTTTTATCTAAGATAATTTCTTGTAAATTATATTATATAATTGCGACTTAAATCTTGTAATTCAAATTTAAACACAAAAAAATTGTAAAGAAATATTCAAGGGAATGCCTTATAATTTTTATTATTACGACGTTAACAAAAAATGATAATATCTTTCTTAGTCTTCCTCCCCCCAATGGAATGAGCACAACAAGGTGCTAATACCACCATTAAGGAAAAAAAACTAATGAAGATGTGCCAAAATACAAGTTATATATTAGTCTACATATTATCTCTAACAAATTTCATAAATCTTTCAAGGTTCGGAGGAATTTTTGTGGCGGAAAAGAAGCTTGTTCATCACCGCTTCCGGGCGAAGCAACATCCTCTGCAAGTTCCACTAGCATTTCTTCGTAAGCTTCGTCTATCTCTGGTTGTGATTCAGCAAGTCCAAAGTTTCTTCGTTCCGAACGGATCCAATCTCTGAAGAGTACTAATTTTTCCAAGCTCTCCCTCATAGACGCTCTATGATCATCGATTTAAAGTCTCGCTTGACTGAAAGCGCTCTCCGATGCCACTGTTGAAGCTTGAAAAGGTAAAATATCTCTAGTCAAACTACCTGTACCGCTACGGTCTCCAGTAAATTTATGAGCCATCAAAGTCCCACAAGTTTTACACTTAGCCTTATTTTGATCTATTAGTTGAATAAAAAAGTGCCAAACAAGAGATGTTATGCACCGTCTAGAAGGTTGTCTATTAAATGTAGGAGTTACTACAGGAGGGTCACGCGAGTCATCATTTGAATTATTATCAGTTGGATTAACTTCATTTACAGGACTAGTAGGTGTATCATCTAAATTCGGTTGTGTCTTATCTAAATCTATATTTCCATCATCATTTTCATCAATAGTTGGATTACCATAAAGAAAATTCATATATTCATCATTTAATTGTTCACCTGCTACAATATCATGGTAAAATTGACTATCGGTAAATTGAAATAAAGGGTTATCACTATCAAGAATAACAGGTGGAAGAGGATGGGTAACAGGTTTGGGTCGGGGAGCCGGGGGAGGAGTAGTAGCTTGGCCACTAGATTCACCAATCTTGGATTTTCCTTTACTTTTACCAAACATATTTTTCAAAGAATAGGACATATTAATTATAATTATACAAACTAAAACAAACAAAACTATAATATTAAAACTTAAGAGTTGGAACGAGTTTACCGAATTGACGAACAACTTCTTGAAAAATTGTATATCGTTGAAGACTTGAATACTTCAATTCACCAACTTCACAATTTTTCACAAATTGCAATAATAAAGTAAGCAATTATAGAAGAAAATTAGAGAGGAATTGAGAGAGATTGATGATTTCGTGAGTAAGAATGAAAGAATGAGGGGGTATTTATAGTTGAGAATAGGAAAAAAGTGTAATTATAAAAAGTTTGGGGTTAAAATAAAGTTTGGAGGGCAAATGACTATTTTTGAAAGTGCCAAACGGCTAAATTGGCAGGCCAATGGCTATTTTTTAAACTTTCAACCGTTGGCCAATTTTAACAAAAAAGAAAAATAGTCGTTGTGCCCGTAGGCCCGGTTAAACCGGCCCAGGCCCGCCAGCCGGTCCCGAACTAAACGGTCTCGGGCTCGCGGTCTCTCTATGCTGGACCGGCCAACAGTGGGCTCTTAGGACCGCTTGGGCCCGGACCATACGAGCCACCCCGTTTAGCCCAAAGCCTGTGTGGGCTCACGGGCCTGGGCCTGGGCCGGTCCCGGGCTGGGCCTGGACCACGATACAGCCTTAGTATAAACAACGATATTCCTTCTGTTATCAAATGACCTATTTGCAAGTGAAGAATAATCAATGTTTTTGAGCTCAATATTTATCTATCAAAAATTAAATTTAAATGAGAAACAATGCGTTAGAAATATCCTTCAATAATCGAAGAAATATGATTTTTCATATTCATGTTTCCCTTCCCAACCTGCTTTCCCGATTGTTGTCCTTGTGTTAATCAAACTCTCAAGTGCCGTAAATTCTCCTTGGGGATATACTGAACGGGTCACCCAAAGTGCCTTGTATGACGGGAGAGACGGATTTTTTGGATGCTAAGATGCAAAGTCGAAAGGGAAACAACCCATACTGTATGTTCAGAGGCGGAGCCAAGATTTGAAGCATGTGGATTATCGGGATTCTAGTTTGTTTATGTTACTTGGTTCTAAATTAATAATTTATATATCTTTGATAAACTTTGTAAGAAAAATATATGATTTAGACTAAAGTTATTGAGTTCATTAATTGAACGCGCAAATCCTATTCTAGCTCCGTCCCTGTGCATGCTAAGGTCCGTAAGCAAGTCACGACTGATCTTGAACTGACCAAAAAGCTTTCTATTCGAATGGAATTTGACAATTGAATAAAGTTACCGTAAACAGCAAAAGATGGAAAAGACGAGGAAACTGAAAATAATGATTAATGCTTGCCGAATTGCCAGATGGATGAGACATCTTTCAGGAAACACTTCAATCTCTTCTGCATCACATCACAAAGTTACACAAACCAATTAAGAAATGCATGTTTTAATTAGCCAAACAAAGATCATTTGCTATTGGAATAGATAGTTGTTGTACTCACACAAAAACTAGACGTGCCTTTTGCATTTGCTCCACTCATCTTTTCTCCTTTGGACCCTCTTTGATAGCAAGACTCTTCAGCATCACGGGAACATTCTTCTCTTCCCATCTGTTCATACCTCCTCTGCTTATTTTTTCGACGAAACAAACGGGAAAATGGCAATCCTATCCTTCTTGTCCATCTCCTTTTCTGTAACAATTATGACTCATATTATAATTCTTGAGGATGGCAGACAAAGACAAGACATAGCAGGGTCGACCAAATCCATTGTGTCTTGCTCGGACTATATATGTTTGTGCGAAAAAAGAAGGGGCTTTTTTCACAATAGCCAACTAGATTCGTTGCTTATATTTTCTAGCCGGTATACATAAATTATATATACTGATTATATATATGTATTCTACGTCCACCGTCTATTTTTACTTTAAGCAGCTATTTAGGTTAATTCTTTAGGAAAAAAAAAGGTGGCACATGCATAAAAAGCAGAATATAGTGACACTAAATTCTGAATAGGCTACTGCTTCTCTTCATATACATAACGATTAATTGGTTATAACTAACTTTTCATGATAAATCAAAATGGGACATTGAACTACGCACCTTTTGCTTTTGTTTTGAATTATCGGACGTACATTGAGGGTATGTAGAATTGGCATGCCTTAACTCATGAGCATAGGCCAAGAGTTGTGCTCGACGATCGTACCCTCCTTTTTTTGCTGTTCTTTCCAATGGATGAGATCTATATTGTGTATCTGTGGTTGATAAAGATTCAACATAAACACTGATAATCACTCCTTTTTCTTCCATCCTCATTTCAAGATAATCAATATATTACGTTCTAAGAAAAAAGATTAAAATATAAATCTTATAAAGATCATCAATCTCGTAAATTCCTCTCTGGCCGTGTTTTATCGCCCTTTTTTATGTTTTCATCAACTATAAATTCAGCATTTCGCACGCAATCTACGTCTACGTACAACAAAAGAAATTATAACTCGAACTATGGAGTAGGTGAAAACTACAACTTTATGCCTAATTGTAACTACCAAACCACTCCACTAAGCTCCTTGTCAACTGATATGATGTAACATTATATATGCCTACAAAGTCCGATGACAACTAAATTTGGTCGTTTCTGTTGAGTCTTGACTGATGAAAAAAAATAAGAATTTTGTTTATCCTAAAATTGAAGTAACAATTAAAATTATGTTGAAGTTCAAAAAATATGTGATTCAATCCAATATTAATTGTCAATCGAGAAGATAAGTGTGTGAGTTAAGTGAGTAAGATAGATCAAACCAGCGTGTGAGCAGGCCTCGACATCAAGCCAAGATATCCTGAGTTATAAAGTAAAGAGAACGTTATAAAGCCAAAGAGCAACTCTGAGTAATGAGCACAAAAATTAAGATTGTATATTCTTTTCCAATGATTGATGCCCCTTACAAATGAATGGACTCCCCTTTATATAATAGAGGAGTCCCAAATAAAGTACATTCCTATTTTTGGAAAGGAATCTAATTTGTACAGCTGTCTAACGGATTTGTACGAGTTCGTACAAATTTGTTTCGAGGTCTATGCCTTGATCTTTATGCCACTGTGGGAATACCGCCATTCCGTTGTAGGCCTATAACGGCATTATCCCGAGGTAGATTTTACTCGGCCTCCTGTGTTACGTGTTTTGATCCTCGAGCCTCGTACTCCGTCACTGGTCTCGAACTCGATCCACCAAACTTGCTTGATCCATTCGAACTTGGGCTCAAGATAACCTCTCGAGCCTGTGAAATCGGACGTACCTGATTTCGACCGCATACAAATTTGTTTCTGATCTATCTATCCAGAATATAGCTTAAAATGAAATAGGAAAAGGCTACGAATTCTCTGTGAATGTTACTACTCACACTTCACTTAGGCATCATTTATTTTCTTTAAGATTAAAACGTCTAAATTTAAATACACATCATAATATCAAATGTGTATTAAGATTAATACATCTGAATCTGATACGCATCTGAATGTTAAGGTGTGTATTAAGATCTGAATATTAAATGATTAAGACTGTTTGGTTTCCAATATCTAAATGTATAAAATTTACGTTTAATTGAAAATTAATAAACATCAAATACTAATTAATCTAATATTCCATCACTAAAATATATAGTTTTTTAAACTATGATAGTTGCTGGTGGTAATGGCTACGATAGTGCCTGTGAATTCCGACAAAAAACGGTGGTTGGTTATAGATTTGGTTGGTGGTGGTAGTTTAGGGTAGCAGCTAGTGGTGATTGGTAATAGTAGCTATTATAATTGAGGATGGTGGTAGTGGGTGTTAATAGTTAATAATAGCAGGTGGTGGTGGTGGTGGTGGTGGTGGTAGTTGTGAATGAGGAAGATGATGGTAGGTGGTGGTATTTTATAATGATGGATAGTGCGAACTATGCTTGTTAATGGTGATTGGGTGGTTAGTAAGTTAAGGTAAATGAGTGTTGGGAGTCGTTGAGAATGATGGTGGTAGGAGCGGCGGGGATGGTGGGTGGTGGTATTTGAGAATGGTGGAGGCTACGATTGAGGATGATGATGGTGGTGGTTGAGTATGGTGGTGGTGGGTGGCATGATGGTAGTTGATAATGGTAGGCAGTGACGGCAGTTAATATTAAATATGGACGGTAGCATCTTAATGAAATTAAGTCTCTGTTATTGATCTGAATGATATAGACTTGTTCAGACCCATTAAGTGGTAGTGAAATAAAAAAATAAATACACTTAACAATTAAGATCTGCATAATTAAGATTCAAACGTTAAAAATAAACACACTTTATATCTGAGATTTGAATAATTAAAATTCAAACCTCCATTAAGTACAAATAAATTAGGTCTTAGTCTGCCTTCGGATACGATTCAATAATGTTTTTATCCATTAAAAGAAGTTCTCTATTTCATCAATCATCAATTCAATTTTATATGTATATATCTGATTATTATTATTATTATTATTTAATTAGTTCAAGTACCCCTTTTTAATTTGGGAGGCTGGTCTATTTTTGTTCTTATAAAACACTGACAAGATAATTTTTTTTTTTAATAATCATGGTGTCGGGACCCATTCGTGCGTGTCTCAATTAATTTCATTGGAAGTTTAAGTAATTGGTAACATGTGGTCCTTTACATTTGGTGGTCGCTTCGTTTTCCTTATCCACATATAGCAAAGGAATGATTACAGATACAGTGAAAACAATGAGGGCAAGCTTTGGTCCGTGCATAACCTCAGTGTGGTAAAATTTGTCACGTGCAACAGAACGAATGATTTATTACAATATGAATGGAAGAAAATAACTCTATAAAAACTTCCTATGTTACTTTTTATTGATCTCTTATGGAAAAGGTCGTTTGCAAGGACTAAAAAATTAATTCTACCCTCTTATGTAAATCTTTTGTGTTATGTTTACTGTTCTCCTATAAAAAAAAAATACCAAAATAATTAAAATGACATTTGTAACTAATAGCAAAATCAAATCTCTCAAACGAAAACGGACCCCCCAAAATGTGTCCCGTCTTATGCTTGTGTATTCCTAAATGGGGCGATTTGCAGTCATAACCATATATAGCACATACCTTTTAATATGTACTCTATTTTTATAAATTATTGATTTGATAGTCAGCTGACAAAAAATCTGTACTAATATAATCATTCTATCCCTGACAAAACATATAAAAACACTTTACGATTTGCATCACGCACAAAACACTTCACCGATCCTCCTTCATCACTCCGTCTCTTCTTAGATCTCCTCTCCCAAACCAGAAATTTGAACCAGACTCAAATTCAAAAATTCAAATTGTAAGTATCGCAATTCAATTTTCGAATCTGATATTCATGATACCTGAGATTTTCAATGACGAAGTTTTGGACTGCATAACATGCTGAAGTTTTCCTTTAATTACGATTTTTTCTAATATATGCTTAATTCTAATAAGTTTTTGTTGAATGTGTTTTTATTTGCTAAACTTCACCACTAATAATATGCTTAAGTTATGTCCTGCTTTCTATAGTTTTTTGATGAGTTTTTCCAAAGACTTCAGCATATATGCTGAAGTTGTTTAGTTGATTTTCTAAGCACTTCAGCATAACTGCTGAAGTTTTCCTCTAATTAAGGTTTTTTAATAAGTTTTTGCTAAATTTTTTGGTTTATTTGCTAAACAAGGTGGATTTTTTGGTTTATTTGCTAAACAAGCTGAAATTTTTATTTTTTTTGCTAAACTTCAGCACTAATAATATGCTTAAGTTATGTACTGCGTTCTATAGTTTTTTGATGAGTTTTTTCAAAAACTTCAACATATATGCTGACGTTGTTAAGTTCATTTTCCAAACACTTCAGCATAAATGCTGAAGTTTTTCTTTAATTAAGGTATTTTTTGACTTTATAGAAGAGTAATATTAAAAAAAGCGCAGAAAAACATTCGAAGAAAAACTTAAGCATCTTGTGCTGAAGTTTTTTAGTTCATTTGCTAATATTTCAGCTCTTCAGATGCTGAAGTTTTCTCCTGGATACAATAGTTTTGTCATGACCTTTTCCAAAAACTTCAGCACAATATGCTCAAGTTTTTTAGTTTATTTTCTAATACTTCAGCACTGGATGTGCTGAAGTATTTCTCCTGCGCTATGTAATTTTCTCCTTCATGCTCAAGTTAAATATAGTTTGTGCTTAACATTTGTCCTACATTAATCAGCTTTTTCATGAGCTTTGTTCTCTAGGTCATTTGCGCAAACTTCAGCTTTTTTCATAATTAAATTCGTATCCTAATACTTGACACTTAACATGCTTCTCTAGGATGAGTTCAATTTGTGTTGTACTTAATTTCAATGGGAGGTGGACTACTGACTTCAAATACTTGGATCTTGATACAAAACTTGTTCTTATTAATAAAAAAATATCATTCAATTCTTTCCTGAAAAAAATTAGTGAAGTTACAAATATTGATTCAAGCAGATATTCCATAAAGATATGGTTTGATATAAAACTAAATGCAAGCACAGGTATGCTTGTAACTTCAGATGAAGAACTTAGTACTTGTATACATTTGCTCACAACTGATTCAACCTACAAGAATTGTCATTTTGTCATCGAAAAAATACAACGTATTTCTCACGGTATAGGTGGTTCAGAATCTGCAACATTCAACCATTCTCTTGACAGTATAGCAGCTTCAGAAAAATTTGTTGATTATCAACATGAACTAGGGCAGCCAATAGTGGTAGTAGACAACGAGCAACAACTTTCTAACATTACATCTGCTTCAGAATATAGAATGCTACAACAATCACCCCCTCCTCCAATAAATTCATATCAGTTTGTCAATGAGCAAGAAGAAGAAAGACAACTAATAATGCAAATTGACAACCAACACACAATCAAACAAAATTTTTTGTTACCTTCTGCAATGATAAGCAACAACGAACNAAGAAAAAGAGTGAGGGTAAAGCTGAAAGAATCTCCACCATGTAAAATACTTAGGCATGATGCACTGCCTGAGGAAGTAAGAGTAGGATCAATTTTTGAGAACAAGAAAAATATGACTAAATTTTTCTACAGCTTAGAAATAAACCAAAAGGTTGGATTCACAGCTGTTAGATCATGTTCAAAGAGAGTGAGTTGAAATGCATTGAGGAATAATGTGGTTGGATTATGCGTGCTACCAGAATAAAAAATTCCACACTTTTCAGGGTGATAAAATATCATAACAACCATGAATGCTCAGTTGATGCAAGAAAATCAGATCAGAAGCATGCTACATCAAATTTTATAAGTGATCAAATTTTAGAACATGTTCGAGACAAAAAGATAGAGGTTACACCAGCCTTTGTAGAAAATGAAATGAAAAAAAAAATTTGGAATTAACGTTGGATATCACAAGGCATGGCGCGCTATTCAAAAAGCTATTGCTTGCATAAGGGGAACACCGGAAGATAACTACCAGATTCTTCCTTCATACCTACATATGATGGTGCATAGAAACCCAGGAACGTACACAAGCATAAAAAGAGATGAGCATAATCGGTAAGCAAAACAAATACCAACCATCAGCCTGAAGTTAAACTTCACACCTTATGATTTATTTTTTTGTGTTTCACTATACAGGTTTTGTGACATGTTCTTTGCTCCTGCAACATCAATAGCTGGTTGGTCCTACTGTATACTTATTATTGCAGTAGATGCAATATTTTTAAATTCAAAATATCGTGGCTTTCTATTTGTTGTTGTATCAAAGGATGCAAACAATCAAATATTTCCTCTATCTTTTGGTGTAGCAGAATCAGAAAACAATGAGGCATACATTTGGTTCTTTGGAGAAATGAGAAAAGCAATTCAAGTCCGTCATGAACTGGTTTTCTTGTCAGATAGAAACCAGTCGATTGCAAATGGGATTAGAAAAGTTTATCCTGAAGCTCACCATGGTATCTGCCTCTATCACTTTGAGAAAAATTTAAAGCAAAGACATGCAAAAGCCATGGTAATAAATCTTTTTCAAAGCGCTGCAAGGTCATACAAACGTGAAAATTTTAATAAGTTAATGTCCCAACTCAAAAGTGTTGACAAGAAAATATACAATTACATAATGGAAGAGCCTCCAGAAAGATGGGCTCGATCGTGCTTCCCACGGCGACGTTATCATATGCTGACAACAAACATTGTAGAATCAATGAATTTTGTGTTACTAAAAGCGATAGAAATGCATATTTTAAGAATGCTAGATTACATCCAAGAAAAGTTGGGAGAGTGGTTTTACAAACGGAGGAAAAAAGCAAATAAAACTTTTTACAAAGTATCAATATGGGTAGAAGAAGAGATGACCAAGAAGATGGACTTGGCTTGCAAAATGATTGTGAGTATATTTATTAACTTCAGAATTTACTTTCAGCATGTTTTCTCTGTAGCATAATCACTTCTGCTTTTTATATCTGGTACAATGATTTACTTCTTACATATAAAAAACTTCATACTAGCTGAAGTTTTGTCCCTAGATTCTATAGTTTTGTCGTCATGAGCTTTTTGTAAAAACTTCAGCACCCAACATGCTGACATTAATTAGTTCATTTGTAAAAACTTCAGCACCCAACATGCTGAAGTTTTGTCCCTAGATTCTATAGTTTTGTAGTCATGATCTTTTTGAAAAACTTCAGCATAATTACTTCTGCTTTTTATATCTGCTGTAGTGATTTACCGCTTACATATAAAAAACTTCATACTTTTTCTTTTTGAATCAATAATACACCAATATAGTTTATCTTAATTTTCTATTCCTTCTTAGGTGTTCAACCTTGATTCGATGTTGTTTAGATTAAATAGTGAAGGAATCGAATTCATTGTGGACTTAAAAAAGAAAACTTGTGACTGCTTGGAATTCCAACTTGATGAATTGCCCTGTCCACATGCAATTGCTGCTATTAATAAGAGATATTTGCAAAAATCTGATTACTGCTCAAATTGGTATTCAAAGGAAACATGGTTCAAAACATATGAAGGACATGTGAATACTGTGGGAGATCAAAAATCATGGGGTATTCCACCAAATGTAGAATCTGAGATCACAAAATCTCCCGATGTGGAGATTTTACAAGGAAGAAGACAAAAGATGAGGCATATGCCAGCGACTGAATCAGTACCATGAAAGTCTACCAAATGCAGTTGATATAAACAAATTGGACATAATAGAACAACTTGCTTATCTTCTCCAGCACCTCATCCATATTCGAAGAAACACGCTGAAAAATACTCCAACGTTCAATAATTCTTGGTCAGAATTTAGATTTTCATTTTTGTATGATATATTTCAAATAATGTGATCGTTTTCGTACAAATGAAAAAAAACTCTTGCACTCTATATATTGCTGAAGTACAAACCACTCTTTTTTTGCGCATGCTTAAAACTTTTGTTGCATTTTAAAAAAGTACGCAATGACTTCAGCAAGAAAAGACTGTATGTGAAATATATATCCTTAACACACACACACACACACACAAAACTTAAGCATAAAATGTTCAAGTTTCATTTATATAAACAACACAAAACATTAAGAAAAACAAGGCCATCATACACATTGACAAAATGAAAAGCAGAATCATAAAAAACATTAACAAAAAAGCACAATATAAAACACATAAAATAAGGATGATGAAAAAACTAAGCATCATCGCCGCTATCAGAACAGTACTCATCAATTTCTCGAAATATCTCGTCATCATCAGCATCGGAGATAACTATAGGATACTCGGGAAAAAGACCACAAAGTCCAATGAGATCAGTCTTCAACTTGTTGAACTCAGGACCCAACTCACTTTGTTCAACTATTACAATGTTCATAAGAGAAGGAAGACTCTTCAGGTTGTTTTGCAGCTTGGCATAGTCGTCCCAGATGGGAAACTTAAACAATCAAACTGGTGGACAACCTTGTCAAATGAGATTGGATAACCTTGACAACTACGTTCAAGGTTAATCCTGTGCTGGAATGATTCATCGGCAATAAACTTTGGTCTGATTCTTTCCCAATCAGCCTTTATTTGATCCCATATTTTGCATAAGGTTACACATTGGTACGTTATTGTTCCAACCAGACTTCAAACTATCCCACTTCTGCATAATTTCTTCTATTGAAAACTTCTTACTTCCGCTTGCACCAGACATTTTTTCTTCAAAAAAAAGATAAAAGACTAAGGATGAATATAAATTTTACGTTCAGATAAATTCAATGTGAAAGATAAGTAGGTTGTAAAACAAGTAAGTGGTAAATGTTATTTCAGCCTGTCCACAGTTTTTGTACAGTAATAAAATAACATCAGCCTCATAAATTTTCAGATAATAAATGTAAATGTAAGATAAGTAGATGATAAAAGACAAAAAGTGGTTAGTAAATGCGAAAAAGATAAGTATCAATTTCAAAAAATTAGCTGAAGTTTTGTCGTCATGACATTTATGAAAAACTTCAGCATCTTATGCTGAAGTAAATTAGTTCATTTGTAAACACTTCAACACCTAATGTGCTGAAGTTTTTATCACTGGATTCTATAGTTTAGTCGTCATGAGCTTTATAAAAAATTTCAGCACAAGATGCTGAACTAAGTTAGTTCATTTGTAAACACGTCAGCACCTTACGTGCTGAAGTTTTTATCACTGTATTCTATAGTTTAGTCGTCATGAGCTTTATGAAAAACTTCAGCACAAGATGCTGAACTAAGTTAGTTCATTTGTAAACACGTCAGCACCTTACGTGCTGAAGTTTTTATCACTGTATTCTATAGTTTAGTCGTCATGAGCTTTATGAAAAACTTCAGCACAAGATGCTGAAGTAAATTAGTTTATTTTTTAATACTTCAGCAACCAGTGTGCTGAAGTTGTTATCCCTGGATTCGATAGTTTAATAAGTTAATTCTTAAAAAGTTCAGTACTCCCTATGCTGCACTTTTTGTCCCTGGATTCTATAGTAAATTAGTTCATTTGAAAAAACTTCAGCATATTGTTAACCTAAGACAAAATAGACAAACGTATTTGATAATGCAAATAGAAGAAAAATTTAAACAACATAGATCACATTATTCACACAATTCATTTTATTTTCACTACCAATTACAATCAACAACAACAACAACAACAACAACAACAAACCCAAACAAACCCAGTTTATAGAAGGCTACATGGTAGGCAGATAAGGGGAATGAAGAGGAATAAGTGCTACTGATGGAGAGTCATCTAAGGTTCAAAGATCTCCCAGGGGAATGAACGTCTCCATGACTAGAAAATTATAGACATGACACATAGGGGAATGAAGAGGAATATGTGCTACTGATGGAGAGTCATCTAAGGTTCGAAGATCCCCCAGGGGAATGAATATCACCATGACTAGAAAATAGGAGACATGACACATTCTTTTATTCTGCTGGACAACCTTCTCAAATGAGCTTGGATAACCTTGACAACTACGTTCAAGATTAATCCTGTGCTGGAATGATTCATCGGCAATAAACTTTGGTATGATTCTTTCCCAATCAACATTTATTTGATCCCACTTTTGCATAAGGTTATACATTGGTACATTATTGTTCCAATCAGACTTCAAACTATCCCACTTCTGCATAATTTCTTCCATTGAAAGCTTCCTACTTCCACTTGCACCAGACATTTTTTATTCAAAAAAAGATAAAAGACTAAGGATGAATATAAATTTAAAGAAATATGATAGAAGTATATGGATAACTATGAAATTTTCAAGTGAAGAGATTATTAATATAGCCAAAGAGTGCACCTAATCAATATATTATCTATAAATTTGAAAGTAACTTTTCAGGTCTATTTTACAGTTTTACGTTCAGAGAAATTCAATGTGAAAGATAAGTAGGTGGTAAAACAAGTAGGTGGTAAATGTTACTTCAGCCTGTCCACAGTTTTTGTACAGTAATAAAATAACTTCAGCCTCATAAATTTTCAGACAATGAATCTAAATGTAAGATAAGTAGGTGATAAAAGATAAAAAGTAGCTAGTAAATGCGAAAAAGATAAGTATCAATTTAAAAAAATATGCTGAAGTTTTGTCGTCATGAGCTTTATGAAAAACTTCAGCACAAGATGCTGAACTAAGTTAGTTCATTTGTAAACACTTTAGCACCTAATGTGCTGAAGTTTTTATCACTGGATTCTATAGTTTAGTCGTCATGAACTTTATGAAAAACTTCAGCATAAGATGCTGAACTAAGTTAGTTCATTTGTACACACGTCAGCACCTTACGTGCTGAAGTTTTTATCACAGTATTCTATAGTTTACTCGTTGTGAGCTTTATTAAAAACTTTAGCATCTTATGCTAAACAAAGTTAGTTCATTTGTAAACATGCCAGCACCTTACGTGCTGAAGTTTTTATCACTGGATTCTATAGTTTAGTCATCATGAGCTTTATGAAAAACTTCAGCACAAGATGCTGAACTAAGTTAGTTCATTTGTAAACACGTCAGCACCTTACATTCTGAAGTTTTTATCACTGTATTCTATAGCTTAGTCGTCATGAGCTTTATGAAAAATTTCAGCAAAAGATGCTGAAGTAAATTAGTTCATTTGTAAACACTTCAGCACCCGACGTGCTGAACTGTATTCTATAGTTTAGTCATCGTGAGCTTTATGAAAAACTTCAGCACAAGATGCTGAAGTAAATTAGTTCATTTTTAAATACTTCTGCTACCAGTGTGCTAAAGTTTTTATCCCTGGATTCGATATTTTAGTCGTCATGAGCTTTATGAAAAACTTCAGCATCTTTATTAGTTCATTTGTAAAAACTTCAGCACTATCATATTTGATAATGCGAATAGAAGAAAAATTTAAAAGACAGAGAACACATAATTCAGATAAATAATGTATATTCACAAAATCCAAATTTCGTTTTCACTTACATCCTTGAAAAAAAATGTTTTTCATTTACAAGTTATTCTCTATTCAAAGAAATTCACACAAAAATCTCTTTATATTCTCCATAGTCATGTCCTTCTTGCCCTTCTGGACTTTCATAATTTCTATCTTGTTTCCACTTTCCATGATCACAAAGACATGCTTAAATGGTGTGCATCTAGGAATTTGGGGGAAGCAAAGATAATGAAGGAGACGTCCAGAAATTTCATGTGTGAAGGAGACTGGCCACAGTTTGTGGTGCATCACAAATATCCCAGAACTCGAGTTTGTCATGCACTACAATCTGTGGCCAGTCTCCTTCACACATGAAATTTCAGGACGCCTCCTTCATTATCTTTGCTTCCCCACGAATTCCCTGCTACACCCAATAAGCATGTCTTTGTCAACACTTTCTTGTTTATATTTGAATATAAATTTAAAGAAATATGATAGGAGTCTATGGATGACTATGAAATTTTCAAGTGAAGAGATTGTTTATATAGCCAAAGAGTGCACCTAATCAATTTAATATCTATAAATGTAAAAGTAACTTTTCAGGCCTGTTTAATGCTTTACGTTCAGAGAAATTGAATGTTATAAGATAAGTAGGTGGTGGGTGGTGGTAGGTGAAACTAGTAAATGTAAGAATATAAGTATCAAGTTAAAAAAATACAGCTTTATGAAAAACTTCAGCACAAGATGCTGAAGTCAATTAGTTCATTTGTAAAATCTTCAGCACCTCATATGCTGAAGTTTTGTCCTGAATTCTATAGTTTTGTCATGAGCTTTTTTAAAAACTTCAGCACAAGAAGCTGAAGTTAATTAATTAAATTTTAAAAATTTCAGCTCTCTATATGCTGAAGTTTTCTCCTGTATTCAATAGTTTATCAGAAAAAGCTTTTTGAAAAACCTTCAGCACAAGACAAGCTGAAGTGTTTTAGTAAGGTTGTAAAAACTTCAGCATAAGACAAACTGAAGTTTTTTCCTGGATTCATTAGTTTACTTCATGCTGAAGTTTAGCATGTTGAATTTCATCAAAAGTATACTAAAAATTCATGATAAAAGATATCAGTTTTCACTTATATCCTTTAAAAAAAAAAGAAAAATTTGCTTTTCATTTACAAGTTATACTCTATTAAAAAAATTCACACAGAGTATCTTCATATTCTCCATAGTCATCTCCTAATTTCTCTTCTGGAGTATCATAGCCGCTTTCCTTTTTCCACATTGATGAGCCCACAAATTTGCAGCCAATTCTCTCCTGAATGTTAGTGCCTGACTTTGATTGAAATTCATGACATCTTCTCTCTTCAACCGCATATCCATGAACTTAAGAGTATATATACCACAATCAACACTACAAAAACACGTGAAACAAGAATTGAAGAATAGTTAACACAAGAAGAAAAAATAATAAACATAAGATGCATCGTTAAAAGATATGTCCAACACGTACTTGTTACCCTGTAGGGGTGTCTTCATCCACATAATTTGATCTATCAGCTGAGTAGTAAGCCTCCTTGGGATAATTATCAATATATCTTCCTATCAAAATGAGATTAGGAGGGCGCCCTTTTTAAAGAGCCAGCCTGTCTTTCAATAGAAACTATTGGAAATTACCTTAGTCGTTCTCTTATATAGTGTAGTCCCCATAGCAATGGGCCTCGGTAGGGTGCCCACTCTCCAGAAAAAAGAAGAGGTTTATCCACACAATTTTATGCCCAACTTTTATTGTGTGACGCAAAGTCCAAGCATTTGAGACAGTGTGGAATCAACCGGGCATAAATTTTGACATGTTTAAACGCACTTTCATATGATATATTTTTTAAGGAATCATACACATATAATTTTCTCTTTAAAGATCAGAATTCCAAAAAAGTAGTGCGTTGATGTCTGCTTCCTTGTTGGTGGAAGTCGAAATGGAAAAAATTACTTTTTCAGCACATGCCCATGAGATACCACATGAGAGGTCAGTGCCTCTTATGTAGTTGGCCACCATTTCACCAGTTGATTGATCATCAATCCAAGTATACTCTGTAAGTTCCTGAAACACCACTTTTCTTCTTCTTTAGAAGCCTCTTCATCCTGCTCTTTGGATGTCCTCTTTCTCTTTGATTTACTTTTTGCCTTTTCCCTCATTTTTAAGATTTTTTTCTTTTCGTCAGCTGTAGGATGAAAAGTACCTAGCTTAGTCATATACTGATCAAAAAGTAAATATGTTATTGCACATCTTGATTTTGGATAACTTGGAAGGTGATAGCAATATTGTTTTCGCAAGAAATATATGCCCACTTCAATATGCTGCAATAGAACAACAACAAAAGAAAATATGTGAAATAATAAACTTCAGCATGCATAAGTATGAAATTTTAAAAAAAATGCGCTACAAAACTGCATGACAAAAATTCAGTATATAAGTATGAAATTTTGAAAAAATACATTACAACTAGAAACTACAAACTGCATGACAAAAACTTAAGCATATTGAGTTTGAAGTGTTAGGAAATAATCTAAAAAAGCTGCAGCATGTTTGATTTAAAAAGTTTAGAAAAAAAAACTAGAGACTGCATGTCAAACTTCAGCATAAATGCTGAAGTTGTTTAGTTCATTTTCCCAGCATAAACAAGCTGAAGTTTTAGTTTTAATTGCTAAACTTCAGCACTAAAAATATGCTTAAGATGTCCTGCTTTCTATACTATAAAAATAAGGTGAAGTTATGTCCTGCTTTCTATACTATAAAAATAACCTGAGATTTTGAGAAATACAGTTGAAAACTAAATAAAAAAACAAACTTAGTAACTTACTTCATCCGAAAGATCGGAGTTAGGATCCACAAGCTCGGTAAAGAATGACTTTGGAATGGTCATTCTAGCTAATCTGAATGGATTGGAATTATATTCACTATCATCCTTCTTCAACCAGTCATTAAATCTTTCGATAATTCCACTGTCTCGATTAACATAATGGAAGAGACACCTTCGTGTAGTCTTTTCTTCTTTCCAATCTTGCGCCCTTCGCTTTTTTTTAGGAACAACATAAGGAGATTTCAACCAAATACTCTCCATACGAATCCTTTTCTCTTTTTTAACTGCTTTTATTTTTGGTTGCTCTTCCTTCTGTTCCGTCACAACTAACTGCTGCATTTCAGCAGCAGGGGAAGATTCCACAGCCATGGTACCACCTACTTCACCAACTCCCTGTTGTTCCTTCACAGCTAACTGTTGCTGTTCAGCAGCAGGGGGAAATTCCATAGCCATGGTGGCAGATCCTTGACTAACTCGTTGTTGTTCACAATCTTCTTGTCTCTCTTCAACAACAACATCATCAGCATAATTGCCTTCAGAACGAGTCCCTTCTGTACTACCAATTGCAAATGAACATATGTTGAAGTTGGGGATATCACTGGTGTCACTCATAACATTAGAACACATGGAAATCTTCCTCCTCTTAGGATTTGGAAGAAGTTGTGATGCATCAGATGATATCTGAAAAAGCAAGGAAAATATATACATAAATGCAACTGATACAAAACACACATTAGGCAAAACAAAATAACTTGTAATCGAATCGCAGAAAATAACTACCAACGGATCTGTTGACCCATGTCACTGCATAGTTTTGAAGATTGACAAATGGCTGACCAGTTGAACCAGGTCCATCAGAGCACACATCTTGAACTAACTAGCTGGCACATGAACCGTATATGCTTAGGAGATGTTTTGAATATGAAATATCAATGAACCAAGAGATTGTATCCTAATACGAAAAGGATGCAAACTGATGTGATTCATTGAAAACGAATTCAACAAGGAAAGTAACAAAAGAAAGCACGTTGAGTTCGATTCGAATTGGTTCACCCACGTAGAGTTGAACTGGAATTGGAAGACAAGCTCAATGACTGACTCTATAAATACTTGATGTATTTCTACTGGAATTCAAGACGCACAAAGCTGAAGTGAATCAAAATCCNGTAGTAGGAGTTTTAATATTGTATCTTTTCAGCTTTCATAGAAGCAATTGTAATAGGTACGTATTGATCAAGTTAGAGTTAACTTGAGGTGTGTAGAAATTAGCTCGAGACTAGTTACTACAAAGGGTTAGAGTTAATCCTTAGGATTACAAAAGCGTTTATTTTGTAAGTCCATTTAGCTCAGAGTTTTTAGTGAAGAGTTTAGCAAATCCTACTGAGGAGTAGGTCGTGGTTTTTTCACCTTTTGAGCCAGGTGTTTTCCACGTAAAAATCTCTGTGTTTTTACTTTACTGCTTTTTATTATTCCGCAACAGTAGTAGTTGGAACACGAAGAAGAACCAGGTTCTTCTACTGAGACAGCACTCGAAAATTGGGTACCACACAAAGTAACCTATCTTCTTGTGTGGTATTGAAGTCTAAAACATCAATTGGTATCAGAGCAGGTTATCCTTGAAAGGCTAACACCTTGGAGAAGATCAAGATGAGTGCACCACCTGGAAATTGGGAAGGTCAATCAACTGCAAGGCCACCACTCTTCAATGGCCAGTACTACTCATGGTGGAAAAATAGGATGAAGGATCACCTAATTGGAGAAGACTATGAACTCTGGGACACAGTCACTGATGGTCCTCTAGCTACCATAATGAAGAAGGCTGAAGATATAGATATACCAAAGACAAGAGTTGATTGCACTGCTGAGGATCTAAAGAAATGGGAAAAGAATGCAAAGGCCAAAAAGTGGCTAGTGTGTGGACTAGGTCCAGACGAGTACANNNTCATTCTTGAAGAGGACAAGGTTGAGAAGATCCTAACAAGGGTCTTGCCTATTTCTTGGGAAAGCAAAATTACTGCTCTCTAGGAATCTAAAAGTGTGGCAACCCTCAGATTGGATGAGCTAATTGGAATATCACTACCTATGAAGTGAGAGGGCAGACAATGAAGATGGATGGTCCAAAGAAGGAGAGGAGTCTAGCCCTAAGAATCACTGAGGGAGCAGATCTGGAAGATGATGAGATGGCCATGATCACCAAAGAATTCAGAAACTTTCTCATGAGGAAGAAAGGCATCTCTAGAGGAGGAAACTAAAACAAAGCAAATGCTCCAGAAAGACCAACCAACGAGGGATGCTATAAATGTGGTAAGACTGACCATCTCATTAAAAACTGTTCTCAGTGGGAAGTAGAGTGGAAAAAGGAAAGATATGAGAAAAGGAACAAGAGGAAGAAACAGGTTCAACCCAAGACAAACACAACAAAGGCTATGGTTGCTGCTTGGGGGGAAAGTTCAGATGAAGAATCAGAAGATGGGGAGACTGAAGATCAGGCGCTCATGGAAATTGGAGAATCTGACAAGGAATCACATGAAGAACCAGAGGTAAGTATCTCTCATCTTAAAAATAAGGTAAAGTTCCTATCTAAGGAAAAACTCTCTGAGTTGCTACTTGATTTCATAGATGATTCTGAGGAAACAACCAAAGAGAAGGATCAACTATCTAAAGAATGTGCAATGCTAAAAGCAAAGTGCATGAACCTGGAAATCAGAGTCAGTGAATCTGAAAAGAAAAACACTGACTTGTTGAACCAGGTTCATCCACTTGAAACTGAGATTCTAGAACTAAAATCTGAAAACTTAAAGCTAAAGCTAGGATCAAGTAAAAAGGTTGTTGATCATTCTCATATCATGTTAGAAGAAAACATAGGAAAATTAAAAGATAAGATGTATGCCAAGGACGAACAAATAAGAACTCTTAATGAAGAACTTGGCAAAGTCAAACATGAATTAGATCGAACCTGTAAATGGAATAAATCCTCTGACGCCCTGATATGGCTTCAAGAGAATCATAGTAGCAACAGGAGAGGGATTGGCTTTGGAAGTCAATTGCCCATGTGGGATCCAAAAAACAAGTATCTCACTCTTCCTGAGAATAAAATATGCACCCATTGTGGTAAGACTAGGGCACTACAAATATGGGTGTACTGCAAAAGAGCAGGCCAATCGAAAAAATGAGGTTTGTAAAAAGAAAAAACTAGCTGCCAAATTGGGCCAGGAAAAATTTAATTCATCCATTATCTCATAGAAAATGACCCAAACTAGTTTGGGTTCTTAAGACTAACCTTTGATTCCTTTTGTAGGTTCAAGTGAGAGGAGGCAGCTAGATTTGGTACTTGGATAGTGGCTGCTCAAAGCATATGACTGGGAACAGGAACAGTTCCTTTCACTTGAAAGTCTCAAAGGAGGAAATGTCTCATTTGGAAATGGGAAGAAAGGTGAAATCATTGGGGTTGTTAAGGTAGGTAAGGATGATACACGATCTATTGAAGATGTGTATCTAATAGATGGCTTGAAATATAGTCTGATCAGTGTATCACAACTATGTGACAGAGGTAACCTGGTTTCTTTTACTTTCACAAAATATTTTGTGATTAACATACTTACTGGAAAGATTGTTTTGCAGGGAAAAAGAATGAATAACATCTATGTCATAGATTTGTCCACACTGTCTGAAAATGAACTCACTTGTCTAAGTGTGTTGGACAGTGATCCCCTCCTGTGGCACAAACGACTTGGTCATGCAAGTCTAACTCAGCTTAACAAACTAGTCTCTAAGGACTTAGTGGTAGGACTTCCTAACATTAAGTTCAAGGAGGACAAAGTTTGTGAGGCATGTGCCAGGGGGAAGCAGGTAAGGTCCTCTTTCAAAAGTAAGAAAATAGTCAGTACCACCAGGACGTTGGAACTGGTTCATATGGATTTATGTGGTTCTATGAGAACTCTGAGTAGAGGTGGTAAGAGATATGTGATGGTGCTAGTTGATGATTATTCAAGGTTCACTTGGACCTTATTCCTGGCATCTAAGGATGAAGCATTTGATATGTTCACCTCATTTGTCAAGAAAACTCAAAATCAATTAGGACATCAACTAGCATCAATAAGATCTGACCATGGTACTGAATTTGAGAATGCTAAGTTTGCTGAGTTCTGTGATGAACATGGTGTTAATCATAACTTTTCTGCTCCTAGAACCCCACAGCAAAATGGGGTTGTGGAAAGGAAAAACAGAACTCTTGAAGACATGGCAAGAACCATGCTCCTATCTAGCAAACTACCTTACAACTTCTGCGCTGAAGCAATAAATACTGCTTGCTACATAATCAATAGATGCATGACTAGACCTCTAATAGAGAAAACTCCCTATTAATTACTTAAAGGGAGAAAGTATAACATATCCCACTTTAGGGCTTTTGGATGCAAGTGTTTTGTACACAATAATGGCAAAGATTCCCTAGTTAAATTTGACCCCAGAAGTGATGAGGGAGTATTCTTGGGATATTCATCACATAGTAAAGCTTATAAAGTATATAATAAAAGAACTATGTGTGTAGAAGAAAGTATACATGTTGTCTTTGATGAAACTATCATTCTTGTTGTGAGACAAGAACCTGAAGATGAGGAGCTTGGACTGATAAAAAGCAGTGATCACACTGAAGCAAGCATGAAAGGTGGAACAGGTGATGGACCAGGTTCAACTACCCTAAGCATCATGACAGGGGGAACTCAACATATGCAACATGGCCCTGATCCTGCTCTACAGCAACAAGACATCATGGAATCATCTAGGAATGAACAACTGGTACTTAAGCCACACAGATATCAGAGTTCTCACCCTCTTGAGAACATCATAACAGATTTGGCATCTGGAATCAAGACAAGATCATCCTTGAAAAATCTGTGTGCATTTGATGCCTTTCTATCCATGATCGAACCAAAGAACATTGGGGAAGCCCTACAAGATGCTGATTGGGTAAATGCCATGCAAGAAGAGCTGAATCAGTTTGAAAGAAGTCAAGTATGGCACTTGGTACCCAGGCCATTGGATAGATCTGTAATTGGCACCAAGTGGGTCTTCAGGAACAAGCTCGAAGAGTATGGAACTGTTACAAGGAATAAGGAAAGATTAGTTGTTCAAGGATGGTTCAACTAGTTCTGAAAAAGGTAATCTTGAAATCGATTCTGACCTTACTTCTGCTGATAAAAGATTCGTGTTGGTAGGGTCTGTTGTTGATGTCGAAATACCTGGAAGAAAGAAGGGTGGGAGAAAAGAAAGAATTCTTGAGAGAGAGGGAGAAGAAGATGTGAGGGGATCTAGGGAGGATGGTACCACGTTGGCTATTTGTGGTCCCATTCCTGAAACTATGGGAGAAGAAGTCACTGATTTAGGGGGAAGCATAGTAGAGGAAGCTGCAGCAGGTCTTGCAAGTCTGAAGAAAGCTATAGATGAACCTGGGTTCATCGGGGGAAGAAACATTGGCGGAAAGGTTGAGAAAACTGGGGGAGTCTTATAACCCCAAGAGAAGAAGGAGTCAGAAACCCAAGAAGGCAACTCACCTAGTTCCTTCAAAGAAAAGAAAATTTCTGAAGTTGCTGATGTTTCTGCTCCAAAGGTTAGAGCTACTCGTAGCACTGTGAGAGAAGAAGAAGAAGAAAAATTAGAAAAGGCTCTGAAGGAGAGCAAGAAGAAGAGGGCAGCAAAAGGAAAAACAAAAGTTGGAGAGCCTGTTGAGGCTAGTGAGATTGAAGAAACTAGGTTGGACCTGGTCCAACAGGAGGAGCAACCTGCTCCAGGTGTGGCTGAGACACCAAAACCCACAAAGGCTAAGGCTTCTTCAAAGAAGTCAGCTAGGATGTCTGTCGCACCAACAAAATCTGTTAAGAAGAGCAGGACCAAGCCAAATAGAGTGAAAGTTATTTATGATGATGATGCAGACTGGAGTGGAAAAGAGGAGAAGGAAATTGGAGTGGTGACTGACAGGGTTACCATGTTTTGAAAAAGAACAATACTAAAGGGCAAGCTGGTGAAGGTATTAGAGGATCCTGGTATGCAGTATCTAATAGAAACTCTGGAGGTACAAGGCTGGAAGGACATGGTCTTTCGCATGGAAGGCAGGCTGGCAAGAGCTGAGTTGGTAGAGTTTATGGGGAATGCAAGTGTCAAGGAAGGCAGGGTCACGTCTATGGTTAAAGGAATTGAGGTTTCCTTTGATGTCAAAGAACTGGGTGTTATTCTTAACATACCAGCTGAGGGCTATGAGGACTATACAAGGCAGATATGGCCTTGTCTAGATGGATGGCCTCAGCAATCGACATCACCAGGTTCTTTAGTGATAGTGAGAAGGAGATTGAACCCAGGCCGGTTTACAAGAGTGAGATGAAGCCTGAGCACAAGCTACTCGTTGAGTTCGTCATTAAGTTCCTACTGCCTAGACAAGAAAGAAGGCACATGGCAAATTATATGGATCTTACTTTGATGGAATGCTTGTACAAGGTAAAGCAAATTAATTGGCCAAATTTTATCATCCAACTCCTTGACATAGTGGTGAACGAAACCGAGGCACACGCAATTCCTTATGGCTTCATGCTGACAGTAGTGCTTGCACATTTTGGGGTTCGAGTAAAGAAGACTGAGATGGCTACGGCCAAAGATTATTTTGGGAAGGAAAATTTGCTTACATGTGACTACAATGTCAATGTTCTTGTAGATGAACCTGGTTCATCTAGGAAGCAACCATTAAACAGTAAAGTTAGAGCTTTGGTGCAAGAAAACGAGATTAAGGATATGGAGATCCTTCGCTTAAAGTCTCGTGTGATTGAGGTTCAAGAAGAGCGGAATGCTCTTAGAGCTAAATTAGCAAAGGAGAAAGAAAAGAACGAGGGTGTTCTTCAGTAGATGCTGTCTCTCCTACAATCCAAGTCCACAACCTCCACTGCACCTTCCCATCCTTAGGATTCTTAGATCTTCCTTAAACCATCTTAAGACCAGTTATCAGTTTCAGTTCTTTTTATTGTTTTTTGCTCATGGTTGGTTGTTTTTATTTTTCTGTGTGGTGGTTGATTATCGTTACTTATCAATGAATTTTGCTTTTAGTTATTGACTTGTCTCAATTTATGAGTTAGCTAACATTTATTGGTTTCTTGTGTTGATTAATCATGTTTTACACCTGCAGTTGCCTCAATGGCCATGAGTAATAATTAATAAGACTGGTAAGTATATCATTTTGCAAACTTTTCGATGATGCCAAAAGGGGAAAGTTAATTTGTGCTGAACTTTTCAAATTATTTTTGAAGTTTAAAGTGATATTTATAACCTAATGAACCTGGATTCTCTATGATTAATGCTCAAAACCATACAAAGTTCTTTGAAGTGTATACAAGATAAAGCACAGAGTTTGTCATCATCAAAAAGGGGGAATTTGTTAACCCATGTCACTGCATAGTTTTGAAGATTGACAAAAGGTTGACCAGTTGAACCAGGTCCATCAGAGCACACATCTTGAACTAACTAGCTGGCACATGAACCGTAAATGCTTAGGAGATGTTTTGAATATGAAATATCAATGAACCAAGAGATTGTCTCCTAATACGAAAAGGTTGCAAACTGATCTGATTAATTGAAGACGAATTCAGCAAGGAAAGTAACAAAATAAAGGAGGTTGAGTTCGATTCAAATTGGTTCACCCAGGTAGAGTTGAACTGGAATTGGAAGACAAGCTTAACGACTGACTCTATAAATACTTGATGTATTTCTGCTGGAATTCAAGACGCACAAAGCTTAAGTGAATCAAAGTCCGAAAGTAAAATTCCCAGAGTTATTTTTGCTAGCATAATCATTGTGCGATGCAAAGGCTACAATTCAACTAGAAGAACCAGTTCCATCTGATTGTTTATTGAGTCTAGTTGATTGTAGTAGGAGTTTTAATTATTGTATCTTTCAGCTTTCATAGAAGCAATTGTAATAGGTACGTATTGATCAAGTTATAGTTAACTTGAGCTATGTAGAAATTAGCTAGGGGCTAGTTACTACAAAGGGTTAGAGTTAATCCTTAGGATTACAAAAGAGTTTATTTTGTAAGTCCGTTTGGCTCAGAGTTTTTAGGGAAGAGTTGAGCAAATCCTACTGAGGAGTAGGTCGTGGTTTTTTCACCTTTTGATCCAGGTGTTTTCCACGTAAAAATCGGTTTATTTTTACTTTACTGCTTTTTATTATTTCGTAACAGTAGTAGTTGGAACACGAAGAAGAACCAGGTTCTTCTACTGAGACAGCACTCGAAAATTCGGTACCACACAAAGTAACATATCTTCTTGTGTGGTATTGAAGTCTAAAACATCATGATCCACTTCCATTAGGGTTAAATATGCCTATATCTTCATGCAAAAAAAATAATAATTTAAATAATACTGACTAAATTTTATAAAATAATATAAACACAATTCACACATGTTTGTGAGCCAATAGGTGTGAATAGATGTATTTCTCCTTTTTCAAATAGCCGAAGAATCTCACCAATTTCTTTTGAAGCTGCATCCAATCCTTCTAAATAATAATCAAAAAACATACAAAAAATAAAAATAAAGTATGTAAAATTTAAAACTGTAAAAAATATACTTCGATCAAATGTAGTAAATTCATGATCTATAGAATACCTTGACATTTGTCTTGCACTGTGGTTTCCTGCATGTTTTTGTCGATATCAGCAGCTCCAGGTTCATCCAATTGTGCAGCAACATCGAGGATCATTTGAGTATTCTCTGAAAGCATTTTATCAACTCTATCTTCATTAGATTCAGCATCATCAGAGAGTTTTTCAGTTGTATTAACTTCCACTGCATGTTCATAAATAGGGGGGACGGATAAATGACCTATATATATATATACTATAAATTTCCTGTGTCTCTTCACCTAGCAAAGCAATTTCAGCGCAAATAGCAAGTGCGTCTGCAAACGGATTACCTCTCT
>ML409017.1:31788-120170 GCA_005239525.1 Nicotiana knightiana | reverse complement strand
ATAATTAATGAAACCCAGAAATGCTTTTGAAATCATTTTGTAATGCAATTTCATAATTATTTAATGGAAATAAAATGATTGATAGATTAATAAAAATATAGGGAAATTGTGGAAAAATATCAATTACTATTGATACATGATTTTCAAGCTATATATGCAAATTTAAAATTTTTTGAGAAAAAATTGGCGATCAACAACTGCCCCTCTTTACCCGGAAAGGATGAAATAGTTTGTCGGGTAAAGACATGATGGCCGATTTTGACCGAGCGAAATGGTTTGGAGAGATTTAGGTCGCACCCTAGTTTCTGAACTGCCTACATATCCGTGGTTTTACAGGAATCAGGACATATGTTGTTTCGGATGCATCGGTGAAGCATACCGATTAAAGGGCAGAGCTTAGCCCGAAAGAGAAGCGAAGTGAATAATGCTCGAGAGACAGCGCTTAGTCTCGGGGAAAAGGTAAATTGGAGGCAGAGCTTATCCTCTTGCAGATAGGAAGTCAGCGGTTAGCCTTGTGCAAAAATGGAAGGCAGAAGATTAGCCTTGTGCAAGCTGGAGACAAAGCTTAGCCTCATGAAAGAGAAAGCTAAGCTTAGCCTTATGCAGACGGAAGGCAGATGATTAGCCTTATGCAAATGGAGGTAGAGCTTAATCTCATGCAAGAGAAGGCAGAGCTTAGACTTATGCAGACGGAAGTCAGATGATTAGCCTTATGAAAATGGAGGTAGAGCTTAACCTCATGCAAGAGAAGGCAGAGCTTAGCCTTGTGTAGACGGAAGGAAAATGATTAGCCTTATGCAAACAAGAGGCAGATGATTAGCCTTATGCAAATGGGAGGTAGAGCTTAACCTCGTGCAAAAGATGGAGACAGAGCTTAGTATAATGCAAATGAAGGTAGAGATTAGCCTTATGCAGACGGAAGGCAGATGAGTAGCCTGATGCAAATAGGAACAAATAAAAAATGCTAGTAGAATTTCTTAGCTGGTAATAGGTTGTGGTATTGCGATTCTTGCAAGAACTATGACTATGGAGCATGTTCGCCCTTTTGTGGTGATAGTAAACTTTGCATTTGCAATTTTGTTGAAGTTTGTGACTTCGAAACATGTTTGTTTTTTATTCCTGCATCCAAAGAAAAATCGTGAGATCTGTAGGTGGGGAAGGTTGGTTCATATCTCCGCTGGATTTACTTGCTTCGCTCTGCTTGATCTGATGATTCTGTTTGTGTCATCGGGGTAGCGTTTGGCTAAATAGAGGTATATTTTGAAAATGTATGCATTATTTTGGAAAGACATAGTATAAAATATGTTTTAGGTAATTTAAATTAACCGAAGACCGTGACACGGTTCCAGATGTTGCAACCTTTCATCCACCTCAAATTCTACCCCAGTTAGATGGTTGATGATTCTGACCGTTGTACATGCTGCGATCGGCTGAACTTGCTTCGGAATTTTGAGGGTCGTTCTCAAAATTATGCCCCAGTTTCCAATTGCGGGGAGATGAGATTTTTATTGAATTATGACTGAACCCATAGGACTTCATACGTATCCCCTCTTAAATGGGAATCAGTTCAGGCGTAGTTCAGTTTACATCATTGAAGAAAAGAATAGAGTTACATATAGTATCGCTTGACTGCATCTGAATTGATTGTCTTTGCCCAAGCTTCTCCGTCCATTTCTACAAGTATGAGAGCTCCTCCTGTCAATAATCGGTGAAACATATACGGACGTTGCCAGTTGGGAGAAAATTTCCCTTTGGCTTCGTCTTGATGTGGAAAGATCTTCTTTAACACTAGCTACCCCGGTGTGAACAATCTTGGCATGGCTCTCTTGTTGAAGGCTATGGACATTCTATTATGATAAAGTTGACCATGACATATTGCATTCATCCTTTTCCCATCTATGAGGGACAACTGCTCGTAGCGGCCTTTTATCCATTCTGCGTCGCTGAGTGCAGCTTCTTGTATGATTCTTAAGGAAGGGATCTCCACTTCGGCAGGGATAACAACTTCCGTACCATAAACCAGTAAATAAGGAGTTGTCCCGGTTGATGTGCGGGCTGTGGTGCGGTATCCCAGTAAGGCGAATGATAATTTTCATGCCACTGTTTGTGCTTTTATATCATCTTTCTCAATATCTTTTTGATGTTCTTGTTGGCGGCTTCCACAACTCCATT
Source organism: Nicotiana knightiana (assembly GCA_005239525.1). Taxonomy (NCBI): domain Eukaryota; kingdom Viridiplantae; phylum Streptophyta; class Magnoliopsida; order Solanales; family Solanaceae; genus Nicotiana; species Nicotiana knightiana. Next base: position 117,998 of record ML409017.1, on the reverse strand, counting down.
CATCTGTGGTCTGTAGGCTGTGGAATTCTTATGCTTGATTTTGAAAGTCTCCACATGGCTTTCATCAGATCACTGTCGAAATTGGAGCCGTTGTCGGTGATAATTTACTCCGGAACCCCGAACCGACAAATGATATGGTCACGGATAAAGTCTGCCACGACTTTCTTGCCACTGCTTTGTATGATGCCGCTTCGACCCATTTGGTGAAATAATCAATAGCTACTAGGATGAACCTGTGTCCATTTGAGGCTGTAGGCTCGATTGGTCCAATAACGTCTATTCCCCAAGCGACGAACGACCAAGGTGAGCTTGTTACATTGATCTCAGTTGGGGGTACCTTAATCATATCTGCATGTACCTGGCATCGATAGCATTTTCGGACATATTTGATGCAGTCTGTTTCCATGATCTGCTAGTGCTTTCCCTTTGACCGCTTTCTGATTCACATAGACAATGTCGAACCCACTCAGCAGGATTTGCCATTTGGCCAGTTGCCAGTGAGCATGGGCTTCTGAAAGATATATTTCAAGGGATCCATCCTTGATATGAGATACGTTGTGTAGGCACAAAAGTAATACCTCAACTTCTGGGCTACCCAGGTTAGAGCACAACAGGTACGTTCCAGTAGAGAATACTGTGCCTCATATGGAGTGAACTTCTTACTCAGATAATATATAGCATGTTCCTTTCTTCCTGTCTCGTTCTGCTGCCCCAGAACGCAGCCAAAAGCTCTATCTAATATCGCAAGGTAGAGTAGCAAGGGTCTACCTGCCTCTGGCGGGACCAAAACTGGTGATGTTGGCAAGTATTCCTTGATTCTGTCGAAATCCTTTTGACAATCCTCGGTCCATTCGGTCGCAACATATTTCTTCAATATCTTGAATATTGGTTCACGTATAACCGTGGATTGGGCTACGAATCGGCTGATGTAGTTAAGGCGTACAAGGAAACTCATCACATCTTTCTTGTTCTTTGGCGGTGGCAATTCTTGGATGGCTTTGACCTTTGATGGATCTAGTTCTATTCCTCGGCGGCTGACGATGAACCCAAGCAATTTCCCAGTAGGAACTCCGAATGCATACTTTGCGGGGTTTAACTTCAAGTTGTACTTTCACAGCCTGTCGAAGAATTTTCTCAAATCTGCTGTATAGTCGGTAGCTCTCTTGGACTTGATGATGATGTCATCCACATACACCTCAATTTCTTTATGTATCATATCATGGAAGATAGTGGTAATAGCTCTCATATAGGTAGCCCCAGCATTCTTTAGGCCGAACGACATCATCTTATAACAGTAAACTCCCCACGGCGTAATGAAAGCCGTTTTCTCAGCATCTTCCTCGTCCATCCAAATGTGGTGGTAACCAGCAAAACAATCCACGAACGGTTGAAATTCATGATTTGCACAATTGTCAATCAAGATGTGTATGTTCGGGAGAGGAAAATCATCCTTCGGACTGACCCGATTGAGATCCTGGTAGTCGACACAAACTCTGAACTTTCCATATTTCTTGGGTACTGGCACGATGTTGGCTAACCATGTCGGCTATTCAACTACCCTGAGAACCTTGGCGTTGATTTGCTTGGTAACTTCCTCTTTGATTTTCAGACTCATATCAGGCTTGAATTTTTTGAGCTTCTGCTTTACCGGTGGGCACATTGGATTGGTTAGTAACTTGTGAGCCACAATGGATGTACTTAGAGCAGTCAAGTCATCGTACGACCATGCAAATATGTCTTCATACTCTTTCAAGAATTTTGTGTATTCCACTTTCTCTGATGGCGATAGATGAATGCTGATGCGAGTTTCCTTGACAGTTTCTGAATCTCCCAGGTTGACTATCTCAGTTTCGTCCAGATTGGACTTAGGTCTATTTTCAAAATCCTCAAATTCTCTAATAATTTCATCGAGTATGGTATCTTCTTCTTCTTCTGAATCAGTGTCCTTTTGTTGCGTTGTCTCATTGCATTTCATAGTCATTGGTTCATCAAGACAGGAAATAGTAATGCTGTACAGATAAAATAATGAGAGAAACGATAATAAATAAATACATATTCGTTGAAACGTAAAAGTGATTTTTGAGTGTTTTGGAACATTTGAGATTTTATTGGAAAATGCAAAAATGGAAAAGGTGAAAAAGGAAATCATTAGCAAAATGAAATAAACAATGCTTGTTCAGCCTTGCTACCTCGAGACTCGTTGGGCCCTGGATGGTCTGACAGTCCAATTCTTGAGGAATGATCCCTTGCTCATAGCTTGGACGGTAGGGCCTTCCTCCTCCTTCTCTTCAACAATAACACAGCAGTCCATGTCACCATTTTCCAGGAATAGATCTTTCAAAGTTGCCAATGCTTCTTCCTCCTCTGACCCCCATATTATGTCGGCTTGCTGGAAGGTCTGCTCCAAATGCAGTATCGGCTTTTCCAATGGATAGTAAGGACTGCGCCATGGTGGTGACCAGTTCTCATACTCTTTCCATGTGTATTTGTAGCCCAACCCAAAAGTGGTGCCATGGTGCTTCAATTGTATTGGTTTGGAAATCCCCTGAAGATTTTTACCGAGTCCTCTTCCAGGCTCGTATCCACTCCAATTCAGTATGCTTTCGATCTTACTGTCCCACCATTTGTCTTTATCTACTGCATTGACCTGTTCAATGTGGTGTAAGTTTCTCCACCCAGCCTTCTTCTACCTTCAATCATCGGGATGGTATGGCGACCATAGATAGGATTGCTTTCGTCTCCATGGATGATCACTTTCTGGTGGTTCCATTCAAATTTTACCACCTGATGCAATGTTGATGCTACAACCCCAGCGACATGTATCCACGGAAGTCCCGACAACAGATTATAGGATGCCGATATATCTATCACCTGAAATTCAATTTCGAACCATGTAGGTCCCATCTGCAGACAAAGACTGATTTCACCGAAGGTAGACCTCTGAGAACCGTCGAAAGCGTTTACATTCATAGATCCTTCTTTGACCTCGTGCAACCCCTTGCCCAATTTCTTGAGTGTTGTCAACAGACAGTTGTTGAGGCTGGATCCCCCGTCGATCAGAATCCTGGTGATGAAGTAGTCCTCACATTGCGCAGTGATGTGTAGTGCTTTGTTATGAATTAGTTCTTTAGGTGGCAGCTCGTCCTCGTGGAAAGTGATCTTGTAACTCTCCAGTACTTGACTTACCATATTGGACATTTCTCCACTAGTTATTTTATTTGGCACATATGCTTCGTTCAACACTTTCATCAAAGCATTCCTGTGTGTCTCTGAATTCTGCAATAATGACAGAATGGATATCTGGGCTGGAGTTTTGTTCAGCTGATCGATGACTGAGTATTCGTTGGCCCAAACCTTCCTCCAAAGATCATCTGGGCCTGTCTCAATGACGGGTGGATTTTTGGAAGCATTATTGCTAGACTCTGCCAAGTGCTCAAGTGTATAGACCCTGCCGGTCCTTGTCATCCCCTGTGCAGCACCAGCTTCTTCTATCTTGACTTTACCTTTCCTTCTTGCTTCAGCCGTGTAATCCCAAGATACAACCTTGTAGTTGAAAGGTGGAGTGCTTGACACTGTCACTGTGATTGGTGCAACTACTTTCACTTCAAATGGAATGGGTGCCTAAGCAGGCGGCATAACTTCAACCTCGAACGAAAAATGTGTGTTTGCAGGTGGTGCCGTTTCAAACTTGAATGGGAGTGACGCAGTTATCTCGACATATTCGGATGGCTGAATCTGGACTATGATGTGATTAAGAGTGATTGCTGACTTCTTTGGGTCATCACCTTCTATAATTAACCCGATCGACCCCTCTGGGTCCCAATCTTCTTCTATCTCTATCATATTGACACCTCTATGGTCCGGAAGCGGATTTTTGCGAACATAGTGAGAAACTTGTTTTCCCTGGATGACCTTTTTATCAATCATATACTGGATCTTATCCTTCAATAAGCGACATTCATCAATTGTATGCCCCTTCATGCTGGAATGGTATGCGCATGTCTTGTTTGGATTGACCCATTGGGATGGATTTTCAGGGGTTATAGCAGGGATAAGAGTGACATAACCAACAACTTTAAATCTTTCATACAGCTGGTCGATAGGTTCAGCAATGGAAGTGTATTTTTTAGGAGGTCTGTGATGAAAGTTGGGTCGAGGTCTCGGGAAATTTGGCGAGCAGGGGGTGATTGGAAGTGAGATGGCTGAGAGTTGTAGGTATGATAAATAAGAGCTGGTTGGGAATATCTGGGGGAAGTAGGCAGATATGTAGATGGGAGATGGCTGATATGTTGATGGAGGTGCTGACAGATAGGTAGGAGAGGGTGTTTGATAGGTGAGTGGGGAAGTTCTGTATACCCACGGGGATTTGGGTCCCTGTGTAACCATTACCGTTCCTGCATCTTTCTTCTTGGATATACCACCAGACTGCAAGGCTTTGTTGGTGGCCTGTAGGGCCTCAAATTTAGTGACCATTCCACTCTTGATACCTTCTTCAATTCTCTCACCCAGCTTGATGATGTCAGAGAATTTGTGGTTTTCAATCACTATTAGCCTCTCATAATACTGCGGGTCTTGTGCCCGGATGAAGAATTTGTTCATTTGTTCTTCCTCTAGGGCAGGCCTAACCTTGGCTGCTTCAGATCTCCAGCGAGCGGCATACTCGCGAAAAGTTTCAGTGGGATTTTTTTTAAGTAACTGATGTAGAACACGTCTGGTGCGTTCTCCGTATTGAACCTGAATCGGTCCATGGAGTCTGATGCCATACTTACCCAGTCGGACCACTTCTTAGGGTTTTGACTGATGTACGAAGATAAAACATCTCCTGTGAGGCTCCTCATGAACAATTTCATGCGAATATTCTCGTCTCTTCCTACTCCAACCAATTTATCACAATAGGTCCTCAGATGGACCCTGGGATCACCTGTACCATTGAACATTTCGAACTTAGGAGGTTTGTAACCCTCTGTTAGTTCAACATCGGGCTGTATGCAGAGATCTTCGTAGTTCAACCCTTGTTGTTTACCCTTGTGTGTTGTACTGTGACCTTACCGTGTTTCCTTTTATTAAATTCTAGTATCTTATTATACTGTATATTCTCCTGCCTTATTTATTATTTACCTGTGGGCCTGACCTGACCTCGTCATTACTCGACCGAGGTTAGGTTTGGAACTTACTAGGTACCATTGTGATGTACCCATGCTACTCTTCTGCACATGTTTTCGTGTGCAGATCCAGGTACATCATACCAGCCTCGCTATTAGTTGTGCATTTGCCGCTGTTCCGGAGACTTCAAGGTACATCTGACCGTGTCCGCAGACCTCGGAGTCCCCCTGTATCTCTTTTGTGTAGTTCTTCCTTTACTTCTGCTAGACATTTATGTATAGAAAAGTTAGTCAAATTCCTAGAAGCTTATGACTTATGATGTTTCGGGTCAGGAAAATTCTGTATATATTTCGAGAGCTGATTATTGTATATGCCGAGCGGCATTTCTTTCAGTTATTTAATTTCTTGTTCTTGTAAGTTGTTAAGATTTATGGTTTCAATTTCACTAATTTTTCGCAAATATTAGGCTTACCTAGTCGTAGAGACTAGGTGCTGTCGTGACCTTTCACAGAGGGAGGGTTGGGTCGTGACTAGTTGGTATCAGAGTTCTACGTTCATAGGTGAAATGAGTCACAAGATGATTTATTAGAGTCTCGCGGATCGGTACGGAGACGTCTGTACTTATCTTCGGGAGGCTATGGAACTGTTAAGAAAAATTATACTTCTATGATTCCTTGTCCTGCGAAATTTGTTGACATCAAAATTCTAAACTTCTGTATTCTATTCTTTATCAAAGATGGTGAGGACCCGTACTGGTGGATCTAATGACCAGGCACCTGTGCCCCCTGCTAGAGCTGCGAGAGGCCGGGGCCGGGTAGAGGCCAAGGACATCCCCGCGGTGAAGCCAAAATCACCCGCGCGCATTGCGACTGAGGAGCCCCCATTAGCTCCAGCTGGAGGGCAGACACCTGAGGTACCTGTTGCTGCACCAGCTCTCCAAGAGACTCTAGCCCAGTTCATGAGCATGTTCAACACCTTAACTCAGGCTGGATTGATTCCACTTGCTCCTGCCACATCTCAGGCCGGTGGAGGGGCAGAGACTCCCGCAACCCGTACCCTAGGCAGCAGGTTTAGGTCGACCAGGCCCCAGAGTTTATACCGATGCAGTCGGTAGGTCTGGTTCAACAGGAGACTAGTGCAACAACTTTTGAGGCGGAGCAACTCAAACTTGATAGGTACATGAAGTACCACCCTCCTACCTTTAGCGGATTGGCGACAGATAATGCTAAGGGTTTTCTGGAGGAGTGTCACCGTATTATCCGTACTATGGGCGTAGCGGAGTCGACTGAGGTTTCTTTTACTACATTCCAGCTTAGCGGAACAACGTATTGTCGCTCCCCCCTCTCTTCTCTCCTTACGGATCGGTCAAGGTTTTTGACATTATTGGGACAACTCAATTCCTTTTGTGATAAGGGATGTAAGGATTTGAAGAGTCGCCACCTAACGAATTAAGGTGCGTTAGGGCACCTATTAAGGGTCATAATAACACTAATTGAATAACCAGAGATTGGGTAAGGGATTGATATTACTCCGAGGGGAAGGTGCTAGGCACCCCTCAAAGTCCACAACTGTGATTCTCGGCCAAACAAACTTTGTGAATTTAAGTAAGTAGCAAATAAGCAGTCAAAGTATACACATGGAAACAAGTAATGGTTTTGAAAAATTCGCAGTCTAAGCACACATATGTAGGGGATATGGGAGTCCTAAGTTGCTTATCTTATATGATCACATCAATGCAATGCCCGGTAATCACTCCTCAGTGAGGGGCTAAACGTGGCATTAGCGCACCGGTCATCATATCCAGATCTACCCTTTACCCCACCCCTTAGCGGTTATTAGGCTATTTAGCGATCTCTATTCGTGCTGTTACCCATCCCTTCTTAATGGTCCTGGAGGAATTTAGGACCTCTAAGTATAGTTAGTTCTAGACAGACCCTAAGGTTTTAAAAGGATAAAATTCTAAGCGACAGGCCATAACAAATAGGACTGATAAGATAAATGCAGAAAAGCAGTTGTGAGGCCCAATTTACCTCCACAAGTAATGCACATAATCACCACGTCTGAAAAACAAACAAGAGGCAGTTTTATTGGATAGGATATCTAAGTGAATGTCAATGCACAGAAATATGCAGGTTGTTTTTGCCTTAAAGCATGCTGTTCTAGGTGTTACGAAAATACAGGGATTGTTGCCAGTTTTGTATAAAACATGATAATCATATGTGAGATTGTTTTTACCTTTTTCGTGAGTCAGTAGTTAAACTAGGCGTGGTTAAGCAGATGCAAACGAAATCCAAGAGCAGGATATCTATTATGCACATATAAATGTAGGATGGTTAAGAAATAATTTCAGGATGTGCATAATTCCTAAAGGCGTGATTTCTAAAATGCCACAAAGAGTTACAGGATGATGGAGACATGATTTTGAATCCACAGGAGTAATAGATTTGTATTGATTTTATTATCCTAAGAGAAGGATTTCTAAGTGGTAGGCATAAACATAAATTAAGGACATGCTGCACGTTAAAGAAGTAAACATGAAAGCCTTAAAGACATGATATCTAATGCATGTTTGGCATGATTTGAGTGAATATTTTGGTCCTAAGCATGAATTCTAATACAGATATAGGGAATGTAAAAGCCTAAGGCATGATTTCTACCCAATGATAGAATATATAACTACCCTCCCATTTCAGTAGCCAACCCCAATATCTGTTTACAAATAATTATTATAGACCAACTAAATAAATTACATAAATAGATAAGGGAAAAGAAGAAGTTAAACTATATGGAGCCTGAAGTAGGCCCAAATGTACCAAATTGTCCATAGCCTCATATGCCAAAGTCATAGCCTTTCTCATGTTCGGGTGTGTCAGAGTCCCCTAAGGACCTCAAGGATCCCGGGCAGTGCTCACACCCAGACTTCATAACCAGAACTGAGTAAGTGCAGTGTGGAAGAGCCAGCCCCAGTGCATCAGAGTTTAGAGGGATCTCACAGGGATCCCAAAGCAGTCACACACTAGAGAGGCAGAACTTAAGGACCTAAGAACAGAGTGAGAGTGCTTGACATAGTTTGAAAAGGTTTTAATAGGAAAGCAGTATTTGAAAAAAGACTTAGTTGAAGTAGTTTTATAAAATAGGTGAATTGTTCAGTAAAACAATTTTGACAAGAGTTGTTGTAATCAAACAAACAACAGATCAAATACGGAGCCAAACTAGTTCAACAATACAAAAATAACAACCCTTCACACAGGGGTAGTTGGGGACTGGGGACACATAATACACATATAATAAACATAAGTCTTTTGCAATTAACGGGTGGCTAATAGTGCAAATAGTAAGATATGGATCCAGGAGTGCCAATTAGAACATAGTTATAGAATCAGAAGTGCTTTAGGGGGTTCATGGGATTGGGAGATGACATAGTAGGATTTCATAGCAACAATGAGGACATAGAAGTACTAGACATGATTAAGCATAGCATCAAGACAAATTAGGGTAACAAATCAGTTTTGCAAAAATAGGTGCATGCCAGAACTGGACAACAAATAGACAAGCATTCAAAAACAAAGTAGAGTCACACTGAGACAGACTACAAGGGGGAGTAAACATGCTGATCCTAAAAGGGGTAGGACATAACTAACATGCTGGGTGAAGCAATAATATAATCAGGTCAATTACATGTCGAACAACAAAACAATAGATAGAAACATATCGGGAATATGATAAACTGAAGCAGTAGGAAAAAAATTGGTTTGGGAGCTTGAATTTAAAACCAGACATACTAGTAAAGAGAGTAAACACAAAGTGAAGAACATGAGAGTGCAATAATTAGCCTTGATTTGCAGCCGGCTAATTTAATAACAATATCAAGTAACAAAGAAAGCAGAAGAGCTTTTGAGTGTATGAGATATGTGAACTAATGTTCGTTCGTATGTGTATGAGTATCTAATGAGAGTAGAAGAGAGAAATATATATAGCAATTTGAAATCTAGGTAAATAAGGTATGAAATTAATTATAGAACTCAGAATCAATTAGAGCAAAATCAGTCCAGCTACTCCCTTAATTAAAGGAATCAGTTCAAAAGGTAGAAAGACAAGTAACCAGTAAAGATATCATATGTAACGGATAAGGAAGGGTTTCAAACAGTACAAGTATAGAACCAGTAATTAGGGCTAGGTTCAGAAATTCCTAATCATGGAAACAATATTATGAATAAGTAAATAGTGTATTCAACCACATAATAAGGCAAGAAAAATAATTTAGAAACCGGAAATTAGTAAAGCACATCATCACAGGAAACCAGTAAAGGGTATCAATCACAGGAAACCAGGGATTCAAATAGAAACTAGTACTGATTAGGGGAAATTACCACCAATTTCTGTCGATAGACAAAAATAAACATAATATAGGCGGGAAAAAACTAATCATAAACTCTAATAAGCATAATAGGGTAGAAATCACAGAGACTCAAAACATATTCACGAGAAACAAGCATACACACAATTCGCATGAACAAATCAGCAAAGACAAACTCGGAATAAGCCAAGACATCAGGTTTTTTAACATAATTAGTTAGGGGAGAACCTAAATAAAACCATTTAAACACAATAAATATTATAGAATAATCACTTAAAATAAGAGAAAAATCATTTTGAAGAGAGGTTCAGAAACCCTAGTTATGAAGATGAAGAGACGCTTTGAAAAATCGAAAGATTTTTATAGAAAAATGGTAAAAAAACTCAAATATCCTTAGATCTGTTACAGATTTAAAGAGTCAAGAGATAAGATTAGGGTTTTGAGAGAGATAACCTAGATATAGAGAGATTCCGGCTCAGAAGCCATAAATTTAGTAATAAAATAGGACGATCTTACTCAATCGAGCCATGGTGGCCTGAGAATGCTGAGAACAGGCCCAGCGTGAGTGAACAGCCACTGGTCCCTTTGAGGACCTCAAGACAACAAGAATCCCGGCCATAGGAGGGGAACCATTAGGGCTAGGGGTGAGTGAACTACCATAATTAATGGCGAGCAAACAACGGCGGGTGGAAGCCATGGTTAGGCAAAGGGGGTTTGAGAGAGAATGAGAGGAGTGACGGAGGGTGAGTGAGGAGTGAATGAGAGGTTTGGGGGGGGGGGTCATTAGGTTAAATTAGGAAAGATTAAACCTGGACCGTTGATCATTCTTGTTGGCAGCTTCTACAACTCCATTCATCTAAGGTATATAGGCTATAGAATTCCTGTGCTTGATTTTGAAAGTCTCGAACAGGGCTTTCATCAGATCACTGTTTAGACTGGAGCCGTTGTCGGTGATGATTGATTCTGGAACTCCAAACTGACAAACAATATGTTCGCGGACAAAGTCTGCCACGAATTTCTTAGTCACTGCTTTGTAAGATGCTGCTTCGACCCATTTGGTGAAATAAGAAATATCTACTAAGATGAACATGTGTCCATTTGAGGTTGTAGGCTCGATCGATCCAATGAAGTTCATTCCCCAGGCGGCGAATGGCCAAGGCGAGCTTGTTGCATTGAGCTCATTTGTGGGTACCTTTATCATATCTGCATGTACCTGACATCGGTATCATTTTTGAACATACTGGATGCGGTCCGTTTCCATGGTCATCTAGAAGTAACCGGCTCTGAGTATATTTTTGGCCAAGACAAAACCATTCATATGCGGGCCGCAAGTCCCGGCATGTACCTCTTCAAGTAGTCTGGAGGCTTCCTTTGCATCGACACATCTCAATAATCCCAAATCGGGAGTTCTCATGTATAGGGTTCCTCCGCTATGAAAGAAACTGTTGGACAATCTCCGAAGCGTGCGTTTCTGAGTATGGTTTGCAAGCTCTAGGTATTCTCCCTTTGAAAAATACTCCTTGATATTGTGGAACCATGGTTTTCCGTCCGATTCTTGTTCAACATGGGGCACAATATGCCGGCTGGCTATGGATCTTTACTAGAATAGGATCAATGAAGTTCTTATTTGGATGCTGTATCATGGATGATAAATTGGACAGTGCATCAGCAAACTCGTTCTATATTCTGGGGACGTGCCAAAATTCTGTCTTTGTGAACCTCTTTCTCAATTCTTGCACGTGGTGCAGATACGGCAGTATCTTGGAATTCTTGGTAGCCCATTCTCCTTGTACTTGGTGTATTAGCAGGTCTGAATTGCCAATTACTAGCAGCTCTTGAATATTCATGTCAGTGGCCATGTTGAGCCCTAGGATGCAGGCTTCATACTCTGCCATATTGTTGGTGTAGGGGAATCTGAGTTTAGCAGATGCCGGATAATGTTGGCCAATTTCCGACACCAAGACTGCTCCAATACCGACTCCTTTGAAATTGGCTGCTCCGTCGAAGAACATTCTCCAACCGTCATAGGATTCAACAATGTCTTCTCCTATGAATAATACTTCTTCATTGGGAAAATATGTTTTTTGAGATTCGTATTCTCCTCCCACAGGGTTCTCGGCAAGATGATCTGCCAATGCTTGTCCCTTGACCGCTTTCTGAGTCATATATATGATGTCGAATTCACTTAGCAGGATTTGCCACTTAGCCAGCTTGCCAGTGGGCATGGGCTTCTGAAAGATGTACTTCAAGGGATCCATCCTTGATATGAGATATGTCGTGTAGGCACAGAAGTAGTGCCTCAGCTTCTGGGCTACCCAGGTTAGAGCACAACAGGTACGCTCCAGTAGAGAATACTGTGCCTCGTATGGAGTGAATTTCTTACTCAGATAATAGATAGCCTATTCCTTTCTTCCGGTCTCATCGTGCTGCTCCAGAATGCAGCCGAAATCTCCATCTAATAATGCAAGGTAGAGTAGCAAGGGTCTACGTGGCTCTAGCGAGACCAAAACTTGTGGCGTTGACAAGTATTCCTTGATTCTGTCGAAAGATTTTTGATAATCCTCGGTCTATTTGGTTGCAACATCCTTCTTTAACATCTTGAAGATCGTGGACTGGGCTATGAACCGGCTGATGTAGTTAAGGCGCCCCAGGAAAGTCATCACATCTTTCTTGCTCTTTGGCGGTGGTAACTCTTGGATGGCTTTGACTTTTGAAGGATCCAGTTCTATTCCTCGGCGGCTGACGATGAACCCAAGCAATTTTCTGGCAGGAACCCCGAATGCACACTTCATGGGGTTTAATTTCAGGTTTTATTTCCGCAACCTGTTGAAAAACTTCCTCAGACCTACTATATGGTCGATGGATTTCTTAGACTTGATAATGGTATCATCCACATATACCTCGATCTCTTTATGTATCATGTCATGGAAGATAGTGGTCATAGCCCTCATATAAGTGGCCCCAACATTCTTTAAGCCGAATGGCATCATCTTATAACAGTAGACTCCCCACGGCGTGATGAAAGCCGTTTTCTCAGCATCTTCCTCGTCCATCCAAATCTGATGGTATCTGGCGAAACAATCCATGAACGACTGAAGTTCATGCTTTACACAATTGTCAATCAGGATGTGTATGTTTGAAAGAGGGAACTCATCCTTTGGACTGGCCCGGTTGAGATCCCGGTAGTCAACACAAACCCTAACTTTTCTGTCTTTCTTGGGCACTGGCACGATGCAGGCTAACCATGTTGGATATTCAACTACCCTGAGGACCTTGGCATTGATTTTCTTGGTAACTTCCTCTTTGATTTTCAAACTCATATCGGGTTTGAACTTTCTGAGCTTTTGTTTTACCGGCGGCCACATTGGATTGGTCGGCAACTTGTGAGCCACAATGGATGTACTTAGACCAGTCATGTCGTCGTACGACCATGAAAATATGTCTTCGTACCCTTTCAAGAATTGGGTGTATTCCTCTTTCTCTGATGGTGACAAATGGATGCTGATGCGAGTTTCTTTCACAATCTCTGAATCTCCCAGGTTGACTACCTCAGTTTCATCCAGGTTGGACTTAGGTCTATTCTCGAAATCCTCAACTACTCTGACAATTTCATCGGGTATGACATCCTCTTCTTCTGAATCGCTGTCTTTTTGTTGTGTTATCTCATTGTATGTCACAGTCATCGGTTCATCAAGACAGGAAATAGTAATATTGTATAGATAAAAGTAATGAGAGAAAAAGGATAATAAATAAATACTAATTCGTTGAAACGTAAAAGCGATTTTGGTGATTTAAACAAACATTTTGGAACATCGGGGATTTTATTGGAAAACAGAAATGCGAAAAGGAAATATTAGCAAAAGTGAAGTAATAATGCTTGTTCAGCCTTGCTACCCCGGGACTCGTCGGGCCCTGGATGGTCTGACAGTCCAATTCTTGAGGAATGATCCCTTGCTCATAGCTTGGATGGTAGGGCCTTCCTCTTCCTCCTCCTCAACAATAACACAACAACCATGTCTTCATCTTCCAGGAATGGATTCTTCAAAGCTGCTAGAGTTTCTTCTTCTTCTGACCCCCATATGATGTCATCTTGCTGGAAGGTCTGCTCCAAATGTGGTATAGGCTATTCTATGAATAGTAGGGACCACGCCATGGTGGTGACCGGTCTTTGTACTCTTGCCAAGTGTATTTGTATCCCAACCCAAAAGTGGTTCCATGGCGCTTTAGCTGTATCGGTTTGGAAATCCCCTGAAGATTCTTACCAAGCCCTTTGCCAGGCTTGTACCTGCTCTAGTTCAATATGCTTTCGATCTTACTATCCCACCACTTGTCCTTGTCTATTGCGTTGACCCACTCGATGTGGTGATAGGTTTCTCCACCCAGCCTTCTTCTACCTTAAACCACCTGGATGGTCTGGCGACTATAGATAGGGTTGCTTCCATCTCCGTGGATGATTACTTCCTGGTGGTTCCATTCAAATTTCATCGCCTGATGCAATGTTGATGCCACAGCCCCAGTGGCATGTATCTATGGTCGTCCCAATAACAGGTTATATGACGCAGATACATCTATCACCTGAAATTCAATATCGAACCATGTAGGTCCCATCTGTAGACAAAGACTGATTTCTCCAATGGTGGCTCTCTGAGAACTGTCGAAAGCCTTCACATTCATGGACCCTTCTCTTATCTCGTACAATCCTTTGCCCAATCTTTTGAGTGTTGTCAATGAGAAAATGTTGAGGCTGGATCCTTCTTTGATTAGAACCCTTGTAATGAAATAATCTTCACATTGCATAGTGATGTGCAGTGCCTTGTTGTGACTTAGCCCTTCTGGTGGCAGCTCGTCCTCTTGGAAAGTAATCTTGTGACTTTCCAGCACCTGTCCTACCATCTTGGCCATTTCTCCATTGGTGATGTTATTAGGCACATATGCTTCGTTCAACACTCTCATCAAAGCATTCCTGTGCTTTCCGAGTTCTGTAGCAATGACATGATAGATATTTGGGCTAGAGACTTGTTCAGCTGATCTATGACTGAATATTCTTTGGCTTGCACCTTTCTCCAAAGATCATCTGGACCTGTTTCAATGACGGGTGGCCTGTTGGAAGCATGTTTGCTAGACTCTGCCAAGTGTTCAGGTGTATAGATCCTCCGGTCCTGGTCATCCCCTGTGCAGCACCAACTTCTTCCATCTTGACCTTACCTTTCCTTCTTGCTTCAGCCACGTAGTCCCAAGGTATGTCATTAGTGTTGAAAAGCAGCGGGGTTGACACTGTCACTATAATTGGTGAGGCTATATTAACTTCAAATGGGATAGGTGTCGTGGCAGGTGGCATTACTTAAACCTCAAACGGCACAGGTGCATCCGCAGTGGTGCCACTTCAAACTTGAATGGGACTGATGCAGCTACCTCAACATCTCCTGACAGCTGGATCCGGACTATGATGGGATTAAGTTTGACCGCTGGCTTCTTTGGGTCATCACCTTCTTTGGTTAACCCAATCGACCTCTCTAGGTCCCATTCTTCCTCTATCTCTATCATGTTGATGCCTCCACCCCTATGGTCTGGGAGCAGATAGTTGCAGACATGGTGAGTAGCTTCCTTTGCTTGGATAACCTTATTATCAATCAGAGACTGGATTTATCCTTCACTGAACGGCATTCATCAATTGTATGCCCCTTCATGCTGGAATGGTATGCACAGGTTTTATTTGGGGTGACCCATTAGGATGGATTTTTAGGGGTTACAACAGGGATAGGAGTAACATAACCAGCAGCTTTTAATTTTTCGTACAACTGGTCAATAGGTTCAGCAATGACAGTATATTTCTTGGGCGGCCTGCGGTCAAAATTGGGTCGAGGTCTTGGAAAATTTTGGCGAGTAGGGGGTGACTGGAAGTGAGAGGGTTGAGAGTTGTATGTATGATAAACAGTGGCTGGTTGGGGATATCTGGGAGACGTGGGTTGATAAGCAGGTGAGGCGTGATGGTTGATAAGCAGGTGGAGGTGCTGGCTGATATGTAGGTGGGGGTGCTTGGTATGTGAGTGAGGAAGTTCGATATACCAACGGGGATTTGGGTCCATGTGCAACCATTACCGTCCCTGTATCTTTCTTCTTGGATATACCACCAGACTGCAAGGCTTTGTTGGTGGCTTCTAGTGCTTCGAAATTAGTAACAATTCCTCTTTTAATTCCTTCTTCAATTCTCTCACCTAGCTTGATGATGTCATAGAATTTGTGGTTTTCAACTACAATCAGCCTCTCATAATACTGTTGGTCCTGTACCCGGACGAAGAATTTGTTCATTTGTTCTTCATCCAGGGCAGGACTGACCTTGGCTGCTTTACATCTCCAGCGAGTGGCATACTCGCGAAAATTTTTGGTGGGCTTCTTCTTGAGGTTCTGGATATAAAATACGTCTGGAGCATTCTCCGTGTTGAACCTGAACCGAGCCATGAAATCTGAGGCCATGCCTACCCAGTTGGACCACTTCTTAGGGTCTTGGCTGATGTACCAAGACAAAGCATCTCTGGTGATGCTTCCCATGAACAATTTCATGCGAATCATCTTGTCTCTTCCTACTCCAACAAATTTATCACAATAGGTTCTCAGATGGACCCTGGGATCACCTGTACCGTCGAACATCTCGAACTTAGGAGGTTTGTAACCCTCTGGTAGTTCAACATCAGGCTGTATGCAGAGATCTTCATAGTTCAATCCCTCAACTCCTTTACTTCCTTCGACGCCCTGGACTCGGCTAGTCAGTCTCTTGAGTTCTTTGGCCAAGTTCTTAATGAGGATATCCTTCTCACTAGATTCAGGTGTGTAAGAAATAGGTTGGGTAGAGTGAGGTAGAGTCTCCACGTATATGGGGTTATTATGATGTCCTGGCGCCTGAGCATAGAGGTGGTCATTTATGGAGTTTTGTGGTTTAGGGATGATCAGTGGGGTGTTTTTGGGAGTGTTGGAAGTGTTGCATTGTGGTGGAATAGTTTGATTTTTCGGTGGAGTTGTATGGTGGTGAGTTATGGGAGGGTTCTGTTTGGTTGGGGTATTCTGAGGAGGTATGGGGTTTTGGGTGTTCGGATGATTGACATCTGGAACACTAAGTGAGAAGGACATATTCGCCAAGTTTCGCACATGTTCAAGATCCCCTGGGAGTCTCAACAACCTTTGCTCGAGTTGTGACATAGCATCATTCTGAACTTGAGTACCTTAATTGTCAGTTCAGTTGTCATTGTGTTTTCCTTTTTGATATTGCTCAAATCTTCCATTTTGCCTTTGCCTTTGCCTTTAGGTGGACTAGGAGGAGGAGAAGGTAGAGGGCCCCTGGATCTTGTGTGATATGATGATGATGCCAGAATGCACGAACCAACCTTTGGGGAGGGGAATAATCAAAAAGAAAGAAAGAAAAAACAAAAGGTAGCCAAGTCAGTGAGGATCATGAGAAAATATTGCAGTATTTAAACACACATGCGGGAATATAAAAGCGTGTCCTAATTTGGGAGCCTCGTTGTGCCCCAGGTAGGCCTAACGACAAGTTTATTTGGAGAACATAGATGCCAATAATTGCCTCATTTCATTAATGTAAAAGTAGATAAATCAAAAACGACACTAAATAAGATATGTCACTAATGGCACTTGGCCTTATTACATTTGAAAAAGCAGGTAAATCTAATCTACTTGGTCCCAGAAGGACCTTCCCCAGGCCTGATCTTCTTGGCTATGTCGATCAGGTTCCCCGGGTCGTGCATGCCCAACAACAGGTATACTCTTGCTAGATTACCTCCTTCGCTTCCATCAGCATTCTGGTAGTCGACGACTCTTTTCCTCGTCTTCGCCTCTAGCTCCATCAGACCCTGCTTCAAATATTCTAACCTTTCATTAGATTTGATAGCTCTTTTCTTCCACTCATTGATCAGTTCCATATCAGTCTTGTGTTGCTACAAATGTTCGGCCTCGGACTCACGAACCCTTTTGCGCAATTTATTGTATTTCACTTGGGCCTCAGCAACTTCGTCTATGACCCTGTTTCCCCCACCGATTCCCGGCTCAACTATCACTGCTATGTTGTCTTCCAACCATGATAGGTAAAAGCGTACATGCCCTGCATGGTACTTGTCTGGCTCGATGGTGTCCTTTTCTATAATAACCTTTAGATGCCACATATGCTGAGCTTCACATTTGTACGGGATGTCGTCGTCCTAAAAATCTGCCCTGTAATGACTCAATTTAGAAACTCGTGGTATGACTTGCTTCATGCCTGCCTATATCATAACCCTGATGGGAGCATAAGGGTATATCCCCTTAAACCGATCAACACCAGGTGTGGAGCGTCCCTCGATCTGATGATGAACTCACTAGTAGGGAACCATTCGATCATCCATTGAACCTGGTCCTCGGTCAAATTGTTAGAAAACTACGCCCATTCTGTAGCATCTCCCGGTTGAGCAAACCTGTCTGGGATGTAGGTCGATCTCTTAGGGTGATGAAAGGCTATATGATCATTCCACGCCCTTCGTGGAAACTCTTGATGATATTGAACCCTTTGGAGATGCTCCAATAACCAAACCTGTAGTAGCAGATTGCAACCCTCAAAGTGTTTGAACCCCTTCTGGCAGCGGTCCAAAGCTCGGTATATTTCTGCTATGACCATAGGGATAATGGTATATATTTGCCCCTCGATCCCCTCCATTAAGGTTTTGGCTACCATAGCCAGTCTAGTGTGAATCCTGTCTCCTTTGCTTGCAAATACTATCATAACCGGGAAGAAAACAACGAACATAAAAACCCTGCGGTGAATGTGACCCAAGGAAGTAATAGAGAATTCATCGTGGAAGATACGATAGGATTTTCTATGGACGTATCATTCATAGAGATAGTCAAAAGGTATGTAGGACTCTGTCAAGCACTTTAAATCTTCGTTCTTTTTCAAACCCATCATTTTCAGGAACCCCCTAGCGGCACGATTTTCCGGCACCAACAAACCTGGACTGTCCCAAGGTAATCCCGCGAAGCCCCCTATCTCTTCCAAGAGGGGGGGGGGGTAATTTCTATGTTGCCAAAATGGAACACAGGCCTTTCTCTGTCCCAGAACATAGTGGTTGCTTCGATCAATATATTGTTCGGTTGGATATCTAATAAAGAGGGTAGGTTTCTAAGGACCCTCTTCACATGGTCTTTTTCACTTGGTGAAAGGTCTTCCCGCTAATCCAGCAACAGTGGTGGTATTGTTTGGACCATGCCGAACCTGGGGACTTCGTGCCTCATTTTCTGCAAAATAGATAAGACCCTCCCCCCCCCCCCCCCCCCCCGATTCAATTACTTATACATCAGTGATTAGCATATTGGCACCTAGCTCTCCAAATTAATGCATAGATCGTGGTTGCGTCCGTTGGGATTATGGAAACCCCTGTGGACTTTTGGACAAGGGTTTTCCTAAAGATTATTATGTGGACATATTAACCCGGCTAGGTTTGACTATTATGCATGTACATTTATATTCAGAGTAGGGTTACTATAGTGGTCTATACTGGTACCCTCAAGCGGACAACTTGAGGGGGAAAGGCACGGAACAGTCGACTGGACCGCTGATCGACTAGTTTTACTGCAAATAAGCCTTTCCGAATTTAGGGGGGGTGGTATAAGATGGAAGAGCGCAACCATTCATCAAGCGTTGCTATAGGATTTGTATAGGCACGAGTGGAATATGATGTTGAGCATGATTATGCAACAATAAAATAAGCAATAAAAGCATGTTGTCATGTATTTGCACGTTGTGAAAGTGGTAAATAAATACTTGGGAAAGTAAACAATTAATTGCACATAAAGGGGAAAGGGAAAGGGGAAATTGGAAAGGGGAAAGGGGAAAGGGGAAAGGGAAAGGGAAAAGGTAAAGGGTACAAATATAAAAAAAAACCAGCCATACTTAGAAGAATTCACAAAAAAATGGTTCGTAATGGTAAAAGCCTAAAATCCCCAGCAGAGTCGCCATGCTGTCGCGCCCCCCTCTCTTCTCTCCTTTCAGATCGGTCAGGGTTTTTGACATTATTGGGACAACTCATTTCCTTTTGGGATAAGGGATGTAAGGATTTGAAGAGTCGCCACCTAACGTATTAAGGTGAGTTAGGGCACCTATTAAGGGTCACAATAACACTAATTGAATAATCAGAGAATCGGTAAGGGCTTGAAATTACTCCGAGGGGAAGGTGTTAGGCACCCCTCAAAGTCCACAATTGTGGTTCCCAGCCAAACAAACTTTGTGAATTTAAGCAAGTATCAAATAAGAAGTCAAAGTATACACATGGAAACAAGTAATGGTTTTGAAAAGATTCGCAGTCTAAGCACACATATGTAGGGGATAGGGGAGTCATAACTTGTTTATCCTATAGGATCACATCAATACAATGCCCGGTAATCACTCCTTAGTGTGGGGCTACACGTGGCATTAGCGCACTGGTCATCATATCAATATCTACCCTTTACCCCACCCCTTAGCGGTTATTAGCGAATTTATTTAGCAATCTCTATGCGTGTTCTTACTCGTCCCTTCTAAATGGTCCTGGAGGAATTTAGGACCTCTAAGTATAGGTAGTTCTAGACAGACCCCTAAGGTTTTAAAAGGATAAAATTCTAAGCGACATGCCAGAATAAATAGGACTGATCAGATAAATGCAGGAAAGCAGTTCTGAGGCCCAGATTTACCTCCACAGGTAATGCACATAATCAGTACGTCTCAAACACAAACAAGAGGCAGTTTTATTAGACAGGATCCTAAGACAGGATATCTAAGTGAATGTCAATGCACAAAAATATGCAGCTTTATTTTTATAAACTCATAAGCAGGGGCCTAATCAGTTTGCCTACTGATTTTTAAGCATGTTAATCTTTAGACAATTCAGAAGTTGTTTTTGCCTAAAAACATGCTGTTCTAGGTGTTACGAAAATGCAGGGATTGTTGCCAGTTTTATCTAAAACATGATAATCATATGTGAGATTGTTTTTACCTTTTTCGTGAGTCAGTAGTTAAAATAGGCGTGGTTAAGAATATGCAAATGAAATCCTAGAGAAGGATATATAATATGCACATATAAATGCAGGATGGTTAAGACATAATTTCAGGATGTGCAGAATTCCTAAAGGCGTGATTTCTAAAATGCACAAAGTGTTACAGGATGATGGAGACATGATTTTGAATGCAAGGGAGTAACAGATTTGTGTTGATTTTATTATCCTAAGAGCAGGATTTCTAAGTGGTAGGCATAAGCATAAATTAAGGACATGATGCACGTTAAAACAGTAAACATGAAATCCTTAAAGACATGATATCTAATGCATGTTTGGCATGATTTGAGTGAATATTTTGGTCCTAAGCATGAATTCTAATACAGATATAGGGAATGTAAAAGCCTAAGGCATGATTTCTACCCAATGATAGAATATATAACTACCCTCCCATTTCACTAGCCAACCCCAATATCTGTTTACAAATAATTATTATAGACCAACTAAATAAATTACATAAATAGATAAGGGAAAAGAAGAAGTTAAACTATATGGAGCCTGAAGTAGGCCCAAATGTACCAAATTGTCCATAACCTCATATGCCAAAGTCATAGCCTTTCTCATGTCCGGGTGTGTCAGAGTTCCCTAAGGACCTCAAGGATTCCGGGCAGTGCTCACACCCAGACTTCATAACCAGAACTGAATAAGTGCAGTGTGGAAGAGCAAGCCCCAGTGCATCAGAGTTTAGAGGGATCTCACAGGGATCCCAAAGCAGTCACACACTAGAGAGGCAGAACTTAAGGACCTAAGAACAGAGTGAGAGTGCTTGACATAGTTTGAAAAGGTTTTAATAGGAAAGCAGTATTTGAAAAAAGACTTAGTTGAAGTAGTTTTATAAAATAGGTGAATTGTTCAGTAAAACAGTTTTGACAAGAGTTGTTGTAATCAAACAAACAACAGATCAAATACAGAGCCAAACTGGTTCAACAATACAAAAATAACAACCCTTCACACAGGGATAGTTGGGGACTGGGACACATAATACACATATAATAAACATAAGTCTTTTGCAATTAACGGGTGGCTAATAGTGCAAAAGTAAGACATGGATTCAGGAGTGCCAATTAGAACATAGTTATAGAATCAGAAGTGCTTCAGGGGGTTCATGGGATTGGGATATGACATAGTAGGATTTCATAGCAACAATGAGGACATAGAAGTACTAGACATGATTAAGCATAGCATCAAGACAAATTAGGGTAACAAATCAGTTTTGCAAAAAAAGGTGCATGCCAGAACTGGACAACAAATAGACAAGCATTCAAAAACAAAGTAGAGTCACACTGAGACAGACTACAAGGGGGAGTAAACATGCTGATCCTAAAAAGGGTAGGACATAACTAACATACTGGGTGAAGCAATAATATAAACAGGTCAATTACATGTCGAACAACAAAACAATAGACAGAAACAGATCAGGAATATGATAAACTGAAGCAATAGGAAACACATTGGTTTGGGAGTTTGAATGTAAAATCAAAACATACCAGTAAAGAGAGTAAACACAAAATGAAGAACATGAGAGTGCAATAATTAGCCTTGGCTTGTAGCCGGCTAATTTAGTAACAATAGCAAGTAACAAAGAAAGAAGAAGAGCTTTTGAGTGTATGAGAGATGTGAACTAATAATCGTTCGTGTGTGTATGGGTGTCTAATGAGAGTAGAAGAGAGCAATATATATAGCAATTTGAAAGCTATGTAAATAAGGTAAGAAATTAATTATAGAACTCGGAATCAATTAGAGTAAAATCAGTCCAACTACTCCCTTAATTAAAGGAATCAGTTCAAATATAGAAAGACAGGTAACCAATAAAGAAATCATATGTAACAGATAAGGAAAGATTTCTAACAGTACAAGTATAGAACCAGTAATTAGGGCTAGGTTCAGAAAGTCCTAATTATGGAAACAATATTAAGAATCAGTAAATAATGTAGTCAACCACCTAAAAAGGCAAGAAAAATAATTTAGAAACTGGAAATTAGTAAAGTACATCATCACAGGAAACCAGTAAAGGGTATCAATCACAGGAAATTAGGGATTCGAATAGAAACTAGTACTGATTAGGGGAAATTACCACCAATTTCTGTCGATAGACATAATAAACATAATATAGGTGGGAAGAAACAAATCAGAAATCCTAATAAGCATAATAGGGTAGAAATAACAGAGACTCAGAACATATTCATGAGAAACAGGCATACACACAAATCACATGAACAAATCAGCAAAGACAAACTCAGAACCCAAAGCTAAGCCAAGAAATCAGGGGTTTTAACATAATTAGTTAGGGGAGAACCTAAATAAAACCATTTAAACACAATAAAGATTACAGAATAATCACTTAAAATCATAGAAAAAATGTTTTGAAGAGAGGTTCGAAAGCCTAGTTATGAAGACGAAGACACGCTTTGAAAAATCGAAAGATTTTTATAGGAAAATGGTGAAACAACTCAAATATCCTCAGATCTGTTACAGATCTGAAGAGTCAAGAGATAAGATTAGGGTTTTTAGAGAGATAACCTAGAGATAGAGAGATTCCGGCTCAGAATCCATAAATTTAGTAATAAAATAGGACAATCTTACTCAACCGAGCCATGGTGACCTGAGAATGGTGAGAACAGGCCCAGGTTGAGTGAACGGCTACTGGTCCCTTTGAGGACCTCAAGACAGAAAGAATCCCGACCATAGGAAGGGAGCCATTAGGTCTAGGGGTGAGTGAACCACCATAATTAACGGCGAGCAAGCAACGGCGGGTTGAAGCCATGGTTAGGGCAGAGGGGGTTTGAGAGAGAATGGGAGGAGTGACGGCGAGTGAGTGAGGAGTGAATGAGAGGTTAGCGGGGTCATTAGGTTAAATTAGGAAAGATTAAACCTGGACCGTTGATCATTTTTGGTCGGAATTGGGTCGGGTAGGATTTGGGATTGGGCCTGGGTATTTGGGCTGGTCTGATTAAGGTTTAAGGCTTGTTTAGTAAGGTTGTAATTGAATAAAAAAATGGGCTATTTATTAAATACCCAATCCAAATTAGTTAAAATAATTTATAAAATAGCTAATAATCATAAAAAATAAATTTCATGCATAGAAAATAGTTTTAAAACATTATTTAATATTTTAAAATGTAAAGGACTAATTTTTGGTAAAAATAGTACAAAATTATATGCTTGGGCTATAATTGCAAAGTTATTGCAATTATAGCCAAAAGGTGCCAAATTGGCTATTTACGAAATAATTAAATCAAGAAATGTTTTTTTTAAATCATTTGTGATGAAATTTTGTAATTATTTATTAGAAATAAAATGCTGGACAAATTTATAAGAATGTGGAAAAATTATGAAAAAATGCCAATTGCTACTAATGCATGATTTTGAAGGTATATATGCAATTTTTAAATATTTTGCGAAAAATTGGGTATCAACACCTACCAGTGGTTGCGTGCTTATAAATTGAGTAGTCCGACTGAGGCAGCTTCACTTACATGTACTCAGTTCTTGGACATGTTTTTGAGAGAGTATGTCCCTCCGAGCCCCAGAGACTCATGGCGCACGAAGTTTGAGCAGCTGCGCCAGGGTGCTATGACTGTGTCAGAGTATGCAATTCGCTTTAGTGATTTGGACCGACATGCACCGGCCTTGGTTGCCACATTTCGAGAGAGGGTTCGTCGGTTTATTTGAGTGACTCCACCCCAGTATCAAGATTAGTATGGTCAGGTAGATGGAGATGGATATTTCTTACCAGCAGGTTGTGAGTATTTCTTGGATATTGAAGGGCATGCTTGCTCGAGATAGAAAGGATAGGGAGGACAAAAGGTCTCGAGAGTCTGGAACTTACAGTGGTACTCGTGCCCAAACTGCAGTTCACCATGGTAGGAGTTATGTGAGTCGCCCCGTTCATTCTACTCTTCCAGCCACCAGTGGTATTCCAGTTTTTTCTACGCCCCAGGAGCCTTATTATGCACCGCCAGTATCTAGTGTGCCTCCTTCATCGGGTGCTTTTAGCGTTCTGTCCAGCAGACCTGGCCTGAGTCAGTCAGAACATCCACGCCTTCCGAGAGCTTATTTTAAGTGTGGCGAGACTCACCATATGGTGAGGGATTGCCCCAGACTTTGGAGGGGTGCACCTCAACAGACTTTCCAGCCACCGCATGCTCTATTGAGTTGTCAGGCTATGATTCCAGCACCAGCCACCGCCCCACCTGCTCAGCCAGCTCGAGGTGGAGGTCGGGGAGGTTGAGGACACCCTAGAGGGGGAGGCTAGGCCAAATATTATGCTCTTTCGGCTCGTACAGAGGCAGTTGCTTCCGAATATGTCATTATAGGTATTGTTCCGGTCTGTCATAGAGATGCGTCAGTCTTATTTGATCCAGGATCTACATATTCCTATGTGTCCTCTTATTTTGCCTCATATTTGGGCGTATATCGAGATTACTTGAGTTCCCCTATTTATGTGTCTACTCCTGTGGGATATTCTCTTATTGTGGACCGCATGTATCGGTCGTGTTTGATTGCTCTTAGTGGTTTTGAGACTAGAGCTAATTTATTATTGCTCAATATGGTAGACTTTGATGTTATCTTGGGCGTGGACTGGCTGTCGCCCCACTATGCTATTATTAATTCTCACGCTAAGACCGTGACACTGGGTATGCCAGGGTTACCGCGATTAGAGTGGAGAGGCACCTTAGAGTATACTCCCAACAGAGTTATTTCATTTCTTAAAGCTCAACGAATGGTTGAGAAGGGGTGTGACATGTATATAGCTTATGAAAGAGATGTGAATATTGATACCCCTATAGTTGATTCAGTTCCAGTAGTGAGGGACTTTCCATATGTGTTTCCAGCTGATCTTCCGGGCATGATGCTCGACGGAGTTATTGATTTTGGCGTTGATTTTTTGTCAGGCACTCAGCCCATCTCTATTACTCTATATCGTATGGATCATCCTGAGTTGAAGGATTTGAAGGAACAGTTACAAGAGTTTCTTGATAAGGTCTTCATTCGGCCTAGTGTGTCGCCTTGGGGTGCTCCGGTCTTATTTGTGAAGAAAAAGGATGGTTTTATGCATATGTACATTGATTATCGCCAGCTGAACAAAGTTACAATGAAGAACATGTATCCATTTCCTCGTATTAATGACCTATTTATTCAGTTACAGGGTTCCAGGGTGTTATCAAAGATTGACTTACATCCAGGCTATCATCAAATGAAGATTCGGGAGCTAGATATCCCGAAGACTGCCTTCAAGACTCGGTATGGTCACTACAAGTTCCTTGTTATGATGTTTGGGCTGACCAATGCCCCAGCAACTTTTATGCACTTGATTCATAGTGTATTTCGACCCTATCTTGACTCCTCGTCATTGTATTTATTTACGACATTCTGGTGTATTCCCAGACTCGGGAGGATCATGAGCAACAACGGAGGACTGTGCTTCAGACCTTATGGGAAAAGAAGTTATATGCAAAATTTTCAAAGTATGACTTTTGACTAGACTCAGTGGCATTCTTGGGTCATGTAGTATCGAATGATGGGATCAAGGTGGATCCGTAGAAGGTGTAAGCAGTGCAGAGTTGGCCTAGACCGTCATCAGCTTCGAAGATCCGGAGTTTTCTTGGTTTGGCAGGGTATTACCGTCATTTTGTAGAGGGATTCTCATCTATAACGGCACCTATGACCAGGATGTCCAAGAAGGGTGCTCCGTTCAGGTGGACAGAGGAGTGTGAGGAGAGCTTTCAGAAGCTCGGGGCACCTTTGATGACAATCCCAATATTGGTATTGCCTACAAGTTCGGGGTTTTATACTGTATATTGTGATGCGCCATAGATTGGTCTCGGCGTGGTGTTGATGTAGGATGGTAGGGTGATTGCCTACGCGTCCAGACAGCTGAAGGTATATATTAAGAACTATCCTGTCCACGACCTTAAGTTAGCAGCTATTGTTCATGCCTTAAAGATTTGGTGGCACTATTTGTACCGTGTCCCTTGTGAGATTTACACCGAGTATCGGGGTTTGCAGTATCTTTTCAAGAAAAAGGATCTCAACTTGCACCAGTGGAGGTGGTTGGAGCTGCTTAAGGATTTTGATATCACCATTTTGTACCATCCGGGGAAGGCCAATGTGGTGGCCGATGCTTTTGAGGAGTTTAGCATATCTATTAGCAGGGCAGAGAGTTTGAGGAGTTTAGCATATCTATTAGCAGTAGAGAGGCCATTGGTGTTGGATATTCAGGCCCTAGCCAACTAGTTTGTGAGATTGGATATTTATGAGTTGACTCGAGTATTGTCTTGTGTGGTCTCTTGGTCTTCTCTTTATGATCGTATCAGGGAGCGTCAATATGATTACCCTATCTACTTGTCCTTAAGGAAACGGTCCAGCATGGTGATTCTAAGGAGGTCACTATTGGGGATTATGGTGCATAAAGGATGCAGGGCAGGCTATGTGTGCCCAATGTAGATGATTTGCATGAGTTGATTCTCTAGGAGGCTCACAGCTTGCGGTACTCAATTCATCCGAGTGCCACGAAGATGTACCAAGACTTGAGGCAGCATTACTGGCGGAGGAGAATAAAGAAGTACATAGTGGAGTATGTGGCTCGGTGTCTAAATTTCCAGCAGGTGAAGTATGAGCATAAGCGCCCAGGTGGTTAACTTAAGAAATTAGAGATTCCAGAGTGGAAATGGGTGCAGATCACTATGGATTTCGTTATTGGACTTCCACAGACTCAGCAGAAGTTTGATGTAGTTCGGGTGATTGTGGATAGGCTGACCAAGCCAGCTCATTTAATTCCTGTGATGACGACCTATTCCTCCGAGCAATTGGCTTGAGTTTATATCCGCAAGATCATCAGGCTTCATGGTGTACCAGTATCTATCCGCTGACCGGGGTACGTATTTTACATCAGGGTTCTGGAGGGCCGTACAACATGAGTTGGGTACTCGAGTGGAGCTGAGCACACCAATTCACCCTCAGACGGACGGACACTCCGATCGCACTATTCAGATATTAGAGGAAATGCTCTATGTGTGTGTGAGATGGAGTTTGGAGGTTCGTGGGATAAGTTCTTTCCACTTGCGGAGTCTGCCTACAACAACAGTTATAAGTCGAGCATCCAGATGGCACCGTATGAGGCTCTGTATATGTAGGCGGCGTCGGTCTCTAGTGGTTTCGTTCGAGCGGGGCGAGGCTAGATTATTGGGTACATACTTGGTTCAGGATGCCCTGGATAAGGTGAAGGTGATTCAGGATCGACTTCGCACACCCCAGTCCAAATAGAAGAGTTATGTGGATCACAAGGTTCGTGATGTTGCATTCATGGTTGGAGAGCGGGTCTTACTCCGGGTTTTGCCTATGAAGGGTGTTATGAGGTTCGGGTAGAAGGGCAAGATGAACCCAAGGTTCATTGGTCCCTTTGAGGTGTTGTGGAGAGTTGAGGAGGTTTCTTATGAGCTTGCCTTACCTCCCAGTATAGCAGGAGTTCATCTAGTATTCCATGTTTCTATGCTCTGGAAGTATCACGGCAATTCATCACATGTGTTGGATTTCAGCTCAGTCCAGTTGGACAAGGATTTATCTTATGTTGAGGAGCCGGTGGCCATTTTGGACAGGCATGTTTGAAAGTTAAGATCAAAGAACATTACTTCTGCGAAGGTTCAATGGAGGGGTCAGCCAGTCGAGGAGGCGACTTGGGAGACCGAGAATGACATGCGCAGCCATTATCCTCATCTTTTCACCACTTCAGGTATGTCTCTATACTCGTTCGAGGACGAACGATTGTTTTAAGAAGGGGATGATGTAACGACCAGCCAATCATTTTGAGAGTTATATCCCTTATCCCATGTTTATTGTTTTCCCCGTATCTCTTTCTGCTTATGTGACTTGCCAGGAGGTTTTGGTTGTGTTTTCAGAGTGTTTTGGGACACTTAGTCCCTAAACGGAAGCTTAAGTATTAGGATTTTGACTGTAGTTGGAACTGTGTGAAGACGACTCCGGAATGGAGTTTCGTTGGTTCCGTTAGCTCTGTTGGGTGATTCTCGACTTAGGAGCATGTTCGGACTATGAATTTGAGGTCTGTAGCTGATTTAGGCTTGAATTCGCGAAAGTCGAATTGTTAAAGATTTTGTCCAGAAGTGGACTTTTTGATATTGGGGTTGGATTCCGATTCCGGAAGTTGGAGTAGGTCTATAATGTTGAATATGACTTGTGTGCAAAATTTGAGGTCAATCGGAGGTTGTTTGATAGGTTTCTGCATCGGTTGTAGAAATTTAAAATTTTAAGTTCATTAAGTTTGAATTGGAGGGTGATTCATGTTTTTAGCGTTGTTTGATGTGATTTGAGGGCTCAACTAAGTTTGTATGGTGTTTTAGGACTGGTGGTTATGTTTGGTTGAGGTCCCGGGGGCCTCGGATATGTTTCAGATGCTTAATGGATTGAGTTTGGACTTAGGAAATTGCTGAAGATTTTCTGGTTTTGGGTGTTTCGCACCTGCGGAGGAGAGACTGCAGGTGCGGACTCGCACGTTCGGAAGGAGGAGCGTAGATACAGTTTTTTCAAGCTTGGTTTGTGAGCGTAGGTGCGAGATTAGCTCGCAGAAGCGGAGTCGCTTCTGCGGAAGATGGGGCATACAAGCGGAAGGGCCTGAAGCTTGAGGATCGCAGAAGCGATAGATATCCGCAGGAGTGGGCGCGCAGGTGCAGCCCGTTGCTCGCAGATGCGGACCCAGCCCCTTAAGTCATTTCTACATCTGCGAGGGAAATTCCGCTTGTGCGGCATCGCAGGTGCGACTGGTGGTCCGCAGATGCAAAATCGCTGGGCATAAAAGGTCAAGTTCGAGTTTGATTCCCATTTTCAATTTTGGGACTTTGAGAGCTCGGTGTGAGGCAATATTTCGAGGTTTCTTCAAGGAAATTATTGGTGTAAGTTATTCTAACCCGGATTGGACTATATTTCATGAATATATTACTATTTTCATAATCTAATTAGGGATTTAAGTTGGAAATTTGGGGGGGGGGGGGAATGGTAGAAACTTCCTAGACTAAAATTTTGAGTTTTTAAAGGCGATTTTAGGTCGGATTCGAGTATCTTATAAGGTTGGACTCGTGAGTGAATGTGTGTTCATATTTTAAGATTTCTACCCTATTCTCAGACATGGGCCCGGGGAGGCTTTTTGGGGCGATTTTCTAATTCTTGCTTTAGCTTTGATTTCATTAATTAGATTAGTTTCTTATAGTTATATTTATGGTATGTAATTGATTTTGGCTAGATTTGGGCCATTCGGAGTCGGATATTCGTGGAAAATTCATGGTTACTGATTGATTAAGCTTAGTTTGGTGTGAGCGCCATGTACGTGAAGTGACGAGTACGTACATGGGATATTGTTGTTAAACCCGAGTTTACTGAGTAGCAACCTGCTTTCCTTTTAATTTGAGTTATACCGTTTTAATGAGTATTAGTCTGTTGTCGTTCTTAATTGAGTTATTTCAATATGTGTGGTTATCCTGTTTAATCTAATATCGCATGTCTACATGATTTAATTGCTTATTTGAATTCTGTGAATCATGCCTAGTTGATTTTCTTACTTTTCCTTGATTCTTTATCAGTATAAACAGTAGAAATCTTGCTATTAACTGGTTTATTTATCGGTTTGAGCTGTGTGTTTACTTTAGAGACTACGAGTCGGTTCCTCGGGAGTTCTCCCTACACATTTTCTTTTTAGACTACGAGGGGGTACCTCGGGAGTTCTCCCTCTATATTTACTTTTGAGCCTACGAGGCGGTATCTCAGGAGTTCTCACTGCATATTTGTTTTGGTACTACGAAATGGTATCTCGGGAGATCCTCGGGTGTTTACCCTGTGTGTTGTACTGTTGCCTTGTTTTGTTTCCTTTTGTTAAATTCTAGTCTATTATTATACTATATATTTTCCTACCTTATTTATTTTTTACCAGTGGGCCTGACCTGACCTCGTCACTACTGGGCCGAGTTTAGGTTTGGCACTTACTGGATATCATTGTGATTTACTCATGCTACTCTTCTGTACATATTTTTGTGTTCAGATCCAGGTACATCATACTAGCCTTGCTATTAGTTGTGTATTTGCCGCTGTTCCGGAGACTTCAAGGTACATTAGCCTGCGTCCGTAGACCTTAGAGTTCCCCTCTATCTCTTTTATGTAGTTCTTCCTTTACTTCTGCTAGACATTTATGTATAGAATAGTTAGTTAAATTTCTATAAGCTTGTGATTTATTATGTTCCGGGTCTTGGAAAAAATCTGTGTATATTTAGAGAGTTGGTTATTGTATATGCTGAGCGGCATTGCTTTCAGTTATTAAATTTATTTTTTTGTTAGTTATTAAGATTTATGCTTTGAATTTTATTATTTTTCCGTAAATGTTAGGCTTGCCTAGTCGTCGAGACTAGGTGCTGTCACGACCTCTCGCAGAGGGAAGGTTGGGTCGTGATAGGAATGTGAGGACTAAATCAAGAATGATGATGTTGCGCACTTGATTTCTCTATTATCATCTATTATATCATGTGAGGATGAGAGTAAAAGCACGAAAGGTAACATCGTGCCATTTCGTTTATCATATCATTATCTTATGGTGAGGATGAGAGTAAAAGCACGAAGAGTGATGCTATGCCATTGATGATTTTATTGCTTTACTTGATTTCCGGATTTGTGAATTATTTGGCTACATTATTGTTATTTCTGAAAGAGGCTAATTGGTGATTTGCACTTACTGTTCCGATCATGCCCCCTATTTACATGATCCCTCCCCGTTATTATTTTAACTGCTCTGCATGTTAGTTCTGTTGCTTTATGTAGATATCCGCACATGTTTTAGTAGGTGTTTTACCATAGCCTCGTCACTACCTCATCGATGTTAGGCTCGACACTAACAGAGTACATTGGGTCGGTTGTACTCATACTACACTTCTCCCCTTCTTGTGCAGATTCTGGAGTTGGTTCCAGCGACGTTTAGCGGGGTTGCTGCCCGGATCACATCTGCGTTTGGAGACTTGCATGGCGATCATTCCCTGAAGTCCCCTTCCTTATCCAGTTTTACTGTTTATTGTATTTTGAACAGTTGTAATTTCTTCAGACATTAGTTGCAACACTTTTTAGTATGCTCATGTACTTGTGACACCAGATTCCAGATTTGGCTAGTCGGTGTTGGAAATATTATGCCTATTTTGAAATTCTACATCTTTAACTCTTATTATACTGTTTTTAATTGTCTAAAATGATTAGTTAAGTATTAATATTGGCTTGCCTAGCAAATGAATATTAGGTACCGTTACGACCCCGCGGTAGGGGATTTCGGATCATAATAGTGGTTGATCCAGAATTCAAGGCCGTGTGTGCTCAAACAATAATCACCCTTCTCTATGTATGTCTGCCTTATTTAATTTGCAAGCCGTAACCTATGAAAACAGAGAAAAATCAAACTTCTAAAAAAGAAGGTTGTAGCTTTTTATTTAAAGGTAATTTCATAATTTGTTTTGTATTACTCTAGCTAAAGTCTGTACATGCACAAACACAAATAAACCAAAAGTTCCAATTGAAACCAATGCACCAGGAGAATCAAATGATGTGGGTGCTTAATTAAAGAACAATGTATATCATATACTAGTAAGCAATATAACTGCATGGATTCCGGAGATCGTGATTCCTGAATTTGACAATAGCTACAATGGAAACACATAAATTTCATACCACCGCTTATCGTATCATATTTGTGTAAAATTTTGGGAGAAATAAGGGCCTGGTTGGCCAATTTTCAAAGTTTGCTTTTTATTTTATTTTTAAATATCCTCCTTTCGATATAATTTTAGAAGAAGTACATTGGGAGAGTATGGTTCTAAACCATTTTGTTTATGTGAAGTTTTGCATTAAGAAAAAAATATTTTATTCTTTCACCATCTCATAACGATCCTTTTCATGTCCTTCAAGTATCTCTTTAATGAAACAAAAACTTGTGTGAGTAGACGTTCCATATGGAGTCCTTAAACAGAACTTTTAATTTTGCTGCACCACAAACTGCCAAATTAAACTCATTATTATTTCATATGAACTTCTTCATTAGTTTTATCATTATTTTTAAATGAAAAAGTCAATGACGAATTTGTAAGAGAAAAACAAAACAAAATTAACTTAACTAGTAAGAACGTTTAAGTAAAAAATGTGCTTATTATAGAAAACATAAGTTCAATATATAATATCCTTTTTCTTTAATATGCTTCCCAATCCCATACTACGTAACCTGCTGATTACATCTGCCTATATCAATAGTTTTTGATAGTTTCCACCACATTTCTAGATAGATATCTCGCAAGCATCCTTGTGTTTCATTCTCCTTAGAGGA
The DNA here is from genome assembly GCA_005239525.1 of Nicotiana knightiana. NCBI lineage: Eukaryota > Viridiplantae > Streptophyta > Magnoliopsida > Solanales > Solanaceae > Nicotiana > Nicotiana knightiana. The sequence continues at coordinate 85,116 of ML409017.1, read as the reverse complement.
AATAAACCACCTTAATATTATTGGATCTTGAAGGATAAGGTTCTAGTTTGGCCAAAATTCCTTTACTCGTCCAGTTATTCACCAAAAATTTGAATTACCTTTGTTGATCATCCACTTCATGTTTCTTATGTGTGCTCCTTAACCTCCATCAATTGCTTCCAAACATGTGATTGCCCAGTTCTCCACTTTTTCATCATCGGATGTTTGAATGGCAATATTTAGCTTTGAAAAAGGATGCCTCAAGAGAATCATTGATTTTGAAATTCCACCACCTCTTTATAGCTAAGGTGTTACTGATTTCTTTAGTTTTTCTGACCCCAATACCACCTTTCTCCTTAGTATGGCAAATATTAGTCCATGCACTCCAATAATATCTATTGTTATCATTTTCTGCTCCAAAAAAAACCTGGCAACATGTCTTTCAATAAGTTTGATAGTGCCTTTTGGTAGTCATAATGTAGCTAAGGTTTAAGTGGGCAGTACCTATAGCACATGTTTGATAGTATCATCCTACCCCCCATGTGAAAGGGGTCTACGTGCCGCGCCCACTCAACCTTTTAACTATCTTAAATACCAAACTATCAAAATACACTAATTTCTTCCTCCCTGCTCGTGGTAGCAAAATGGATTAAGAAAATAGGTATCCATTCATATTATTCACTAGAAAATAGATCGGATAATGAACTTATTAAAAACGGGTTAAATATGGATAAGAATCATATTATCCATTAGAAAATGAATAATTAATGAGTTTAACTTTTACATTTGAAAGATTCAAATTGAGGGTTCCTCAAACTTTGAAGACTAGAAATTCTTCCAAAAATGATCATATTCAAAAAATTATGGATAAAATGATTACCCATATTATCCGCCGATTAACCCATTTTATATCTATATTAAATATAAGTCGGATCGTATGATTTATCTATTTTTGCGTTAACCATTTTCGACTTATTCATACTCGACCTGATCCGCGCATTTGTCACCACTACTGTATGGGACATTCTACGTATATAAAAGGAAAATTATGGTTCATGAAATCAGTGGCCTCTCTCATTCTATTGATTCTGGAGAGTGACGTATAATATCCTAGATATACCAAATATTCAAATAAGTAGTATGGAAGACAAATATAAGTTCCAGTAACCTATTACATAACCAAAACGATATTTTGAGATACAAATACAAGTTCCAATGACTTGTAAAAACCTAAAATTTTCAAACGCAAACAATTAATGCTATCATAAATTATAGTCTTTGCGGAGCTCACATATCTTTGGGCTTTTGCATCTGTGTTCGGTTTTGGGGTCACATATACTCACTTTGTTAAAAAAATTGCAAACCTACTCATTTTAGGATGAACTTCAGACTTTTCGAGTCTGAAGTGAAAAAATTACACTCTAAATGCACTTAAGATTAAATAGTTTGAAGTGCAACCAATGGTTTCATGCGCTTAAGGCCAATAAGTCTGAAGTGAAAAATTGCACTTCAGATGCCCTTAAGGCCAAAAGGTTTGAAGTGCAATAAAGGTTGTCCTTCGGTTAAGGTCAAAATCTCTGAAGTGCAACAAACATTTTCCTTCACTTAAGGCCAATAAGTCTGAAGTGAAAAGTTGCACTTAAGATACACTTAAGGCCAAACAGGTATGAAGTGCATCCAATGGTTTTGTAACAACTCGATCGTTTTGACATTTGTACTTTGCTCGGTAGTTTACCGGCATGAGTAGCTCCGTACGATGTATCATGACTTATGTGAATTGCCGATTTTGGTTTTAAGGTTATTCAGAATCGGTTTGGAAGAATGAATTTCATTGTTGAAGCTTTAAGTTGAAAGAGTTGACCAAGTTTGACTTTTTATGAATTTGACCCCGGAATGGAGTTTTGATAGTTCTGTTAGGCCCGGATGGTGATTTTGGACTCGAGCGGAAGCTCGGAGTTTCATTTGGATGTTTTTAGAAGGTTTCGGCACAAGTTGGCAAAAACTGGAAATTTGAAGGTTTGGAAAGTTCATAAGTTTGACCGGAAGTTGAATTTGACGATATCTGATTCAGATTGTGGTTCCGGGAATTAGAATAGGTTCGTCATGTCATTTGGGACTTGTGTGTAAAATTTGGGTTCATTCCGGGATGATTTGATATGTTTTGGATAAGTTATGGAATTGAAAGTTCAAAGTTCATTTAAGTATGATTTGAGATGCGATTCATTGTTTCGATATTTTTATGTGTGTTTTGAGGCAGCGATTAAGTCTGTATTATGTTATGGGATTTGTTGGTATGTTTGGACGGGGTCTCGAGGGGCTCGGCTGAATTTCGAATAGGTTTGAGTTGTGTTGCGCTCGTTTTTTATGTTTCGACGTCGTTTCTTCAAGCATAAATGATACCATATTAATAAAATGAACTCTAATTTATATTTTAATTGAAGCATTAGATCCGTATCGTAATTACGGATCCATAGAAGAAAGAATCGTCGAATTTGGACATCGTATGAGGGAGTTAATCATTTTAGTGTAGGAGAAGAGAGCTTGTGCTGGTGCTTCGCAGATGCGAAGTTGGGTCCGCATCTACTACCCCGCAGGTGCAAAAAATGATCCGCAAAGTGGAAATGACAGTTGGAAAAGTGCAGGTCCGGAGTTTTTGTCGCAAAAGCGAAAGTCTCTGTGTATCAAAAAAATCGGACTGCGTTCTTTTTGTATTTTGAGCATATCTTGAGTTCTGGAGCTGTGATTGAGGTGATTTTCGCGGGGTTCTTCCCGTATTTTTATGGGGGTCAGTATCCTACTATAATTTTTGTATGTTAATATGATAACAGAAGTTCATTTTTGAATTTTTGAATTAATACATATTTTGATTGGAGAATTGAGGTTTTTATCAAGAACTTTTCTAAAGTGAATAATTGAGTTTCAAACATTGATTTGGTCGGAATTGAATGAAATTAGTATGGTTGGACTCGTAATTGAATGAATTGTCGGATTTTGTGAGTTTCTCCGGTTTCGAGGTGCGGGCCCGAGTTTGATTTTTGGGTCGATTCTGGGCTTTTGATTAAAGATTCGATTTTTATCAATTGGGTTTGTTTCTTTTGGTGTTAGTTGATATATTTGAGTTGGTTTTGGCTAGTTTCGAGCCATTCGGAGGTCGATACGTGTGGAATGACATTTTTGGAGCATCGCTTGGCTTGCTCGGTGTTGAAATTGGCTGGTTCGAGGTAAGTAACACTTCTAAACTTGGTGTTGAGGGTATGAAACCCTGAATTTTGTGCTATGTGTTTGGTGTTGAGATGACTCACATGCTAGGTGACGGGGGTGTGGGCGTGCACCGCATGAATTGTGACTCCGTTATTTATGTGGTACTGTGTAGCTACCTGACCTTATATGTAACCATAAAATCTCTACGTACTAGAGCTATTGAGCTGTGATCCATATTAGAAATTATGTCTAGGCTACATGTTTATTCTGTTGGGACCCATTGAGGTCGTTACTGCTGTTGAGTTATTTTCTTACATTGAAATTTCATACTCTGTCATGTTCATTCATTTCATATCATATCTCAGTCTCTGTTGCTACATATTTATACATTATATCATTGTTGTCGGGCTAGTTTCATGATATTGTGAGCCCGAGAGTGAGACTGGAGAGATTGATGACCGAGTGAGGCTGAGGGTCTGAGTGAGAGTGATATTTTGGGATCAGGCTGCACACTGCAGCATGTTATATTGACTACGTTTTATAGGATCGGGTTTCACGCCGTAACGATATATTTACTACACTCTATGGGATAGGGCTGCATGCCACAGTGATAAATTGATTACATTTTATGGGATCGGGCTGCACACCGCAGTGATATAGTGCTTGGGCTGAAGGAGCCCTTCCGGAGTCTGCACACTCCTAGTGAGCACAGTCAACCATATATATGCGGATCGGGCTGAACGCCGCAGCAGGTATTGTACATCGCTGAGTGATTGAGTGTGCTGAGCATTGAGCATAGTGAGAGAGGATGTAAAACATTGAGATTGAGTACTCTGGGAGTGTGAGTACATGAGCTCATCATCGAGATGCATTACATTTGACATGCGTACTTGAGATACATGCGAATAGATGTATTTCCTCCTGCTACCCAGTTTTGGGGACATTTATGATTTTATTTGTATCTTGACATGTAGGCATAGAGACATATTTCCCTCATGCTATCTGAAAATTAAACATCTTACTTATTGTTGAAAGGATTTTTGGGAAAAATCACAGCTTGAAGCGTAACCCTTTGAATTCCTTCCACGCATTTGTATGCACATGTGAGCGCTCGGTAGCAGCTATGCAACGACGGCTTGTGATTCCATGGTTGAGGTTTGAGATGTGCTTTTGGCATGCTGAAGATGGGCCAGTCTGGAGGATTTGAGGATGAGTTTTGATGATAGCTTGAGCATGGAGATTTCAGTTGTGTGAGCACGTGCTTTTAGGACTTATATGTCCGGTGGTGTCCCCGTTAGTGGAATTTAGGATTGGATGACTATGTGGTGAGTATGATGTGACTGCGAGATGTGTTTAGATTGTTCTAATGTTTCGAGAAGAGTTTACTTGAGAGGTAGCAAGGACTATTAGGTGCTTGATTTCTGTCTTGATTTGGCATATGGTCTCGAGTTATGGGTGTGTTGAGGGATCTCTCATGTTGATTAGTTGTGGAGTGAAGTAGATTCTCATGTCTTGTTGATGAGTTCAGAATCAAGAATATTAAGTGATTGCGTAGTAGTGATGACTGTGGAAGGGTATAGAGAGATGTCAGTTTGAGGCAGAGCAGGTGGATTATCTCATGCGAGGTGTCCTGGGGGTCCCTATGATGTTTTGTTGAGAGTTATCCTTTACTAGTGAATGATATATGTTGCAATTTGAATTTGGATCACTTGTGGAAGTTGTCTTGACTATTACAAGGGTGAATACAAGATTTGCAGACAATTTGAAGTATTAGATGGTTTGCGTTACAGGAGCTCAGGAACGATTTAGTTGAATATCACTACGGTATTATTGCAGTAATAGAGTATAGGTATTGTGAGTTAGTGTGTCTTTTGATCTATGGATTTGAGGCAAGTGGGGAGTCTTTTATCGACGAGCTGATTGCAAGATTATGTGTTGCATTGGTTTTGATTTGAGGCATACTGGTGAATCAATTATGATTGCAGGGGTTGAGATTTAGAATGACTCGACTAAGGGAATTTCTAGATACGAGTTGTATTACACTCTATGGGTATATGGGAATCATGGAATGATTGAGTGGTTAGTCTTGAAAGATGTAGTGTGCATGTAGTAGGAATTTACTCGGTTGCTTAGGAGCGTGGGTTACTCCCTTGGGTGTTGGTGTGCTAATGGGGCACAAGTCGTTCGGTCCGTTTGGTCAGTTTAATTGAGATTTGAGAAGAGTGGATGACTCTTGAGAATGGTTCTAATGGATTCAAGATTTACATGTAGTGATTTTGAATTTTCAAGATTTGTATATAGTTAGAAACTGAGAGTTACATTGGAAGGTGTCGATACTTGTGGAATTTTTTCATTGGGGATTATGCATTTCAATATCAAGAAGGTGAAGGAAACAGTTTTAGGTTCACATAAGGTCTCTTTAGAGTGAGTGTATTGATTATGGTGCTTCGGGGTGCTTAAGAGGGAAGTCAACGGCTTATGGACCTTAGGGCGTTGTGGTTTTATACTAGGGTCTCTTGTGTGGTGAATTTTTGTAAGGGATCATGGTGTTCACGCAAGGAGAAGTATCAATTTGAAGGCAATTTGGAAAGGACTTGGAGAAATAGGACAACTTGGTAGTAGGTTGGATCAGCACAGTAATGGGTATGATCGGTTCTTTGGGTACTTATGACGTGGCTAGTCTCTATAGATGTTTTGTGGCAATGCTCTTGGGTTTCGGCAACCTGCGTGGCTGGGTTGAGTTAGAGAGATTCAGTTTTGATAGCTTGGTCATGTGCAAATGGGGTTCGAAAAGTTCTCAATGGTTTTTACCAAGGTTCGAGGGGTATATTTCCTATTGGTGTGAGGAGCATGTGGTGTATAGTGAATTTCTCCTGGATGAAATCAAATGGAAGGTCCTTGGCTAATTGAGTATGTAGTTTCTTGTGACTCAGAGTGGAGTATGAAGTTCTCATATTTCTTTTCATATGATGGCATGGTATATACGGTGGGTTGTGTGGGATTGAGGTTTACGTGAACGAGATCACAATTCAGTTTTGAAGGGAAGGTCATGAAATTCGTAGGCAGCATGGACTGTTTCAGATGACTAGGTAAATGATATTACTATTTGGTATGTCTTGATGAGAGTATACATTTCAGAAGGGGCAATATGTTTGATTTATGGATACTTCATTGGTACTGTGGCACTCTCCTTGTTGATCCACTGGTGATATTCGAATTTTGCTATGTGGCACGGAAGAATTTTAGAAGTATTTCTCATGGGATGATCGTGTATGAGAGATGTGTTAGACATTCTGGTGGTGGAGTTGGGATCAAATATGGTGATTAATGTGTTCTATGGATTTGGAGACTGGAAGTTCTCAGGAGCGGATTGTTTTATAGTTGTGGACTATGAAGTCATGGCCGAAGCTAGCCAGACGATAGTATGTGTTATGATTAAGTCATTGTGGGCTTTCAGAGGTTTATTTATCTATTTGTGGGTGCCGGAGGTTATTTAGGGGTCCATTGGTAGGCCCAATTAGAATGTGTATTCTACACCGAGTCGAATTGGTTGGCTCCATAATGCAATTGTTGAGGGATGTGCCATTCGGTTGTTGCTGAGCTTATTCCTGTTTTGAAATTTTCTGTGAGTTACTCTTCTATGCTAAGAGGAGTTGTGATTCATTGGTTTTAGCACACATGGTGCAGTTCTATTGTGGTCTTATAGCGGAATTTGAGCGATATGAGTAATTGGTTATATCATGATTGAGGACGTATTCGTTATGTTCTTTCAGGTTTTGTGTTGCATTGTGTCATCTGATTCTTCGTGGCTATGGTAATGCAGTTTGGGTACTTTATGTCGAATTTCGTGTGGTTATTGGTTTTGAGCAAGGTGGCTCAAGGTATATGATATAGACCAGTGTTTGGATGGAGTCACGCATTGCAGGAGAGTTATGTTGAGGTATGAACCTTTGTGTTAGAGTCGAGTGATGGTTCTACGGTGTGTGATGGGTTCTTAGCATTGCATGGTGGTGGTACCCGTTGAGTTTGCGGGACGGTTCTCTTGATTGAGTCATTTTCGCTATTGAGTACATTTGGATTGTTGCTTATTGGTGCATGGATTGCAGGTTCGTGGCACTAGGTAGTATTGGTGTTGCGTATCAATAGAGTAGTTGGTATTCGGTAATATGAAGTCAACGGATCTAGGATGAGTGCTATCGAATTTGATTGCAGTATATTTGGAAGTATAATATCGGAAGTCGGCTTAGGAACTAGCTATTGTTCTTGTTGAAGGAGATGGAGCTCCCTAACTTGTTGATTTGATGAATGGGTTATGAGTTTCTGCGTGTTCTTTAGTGTATGAAGGTTTTAGAATGATTTTTTGTTGGGTATGAGGTTTATTACCGGGATTGGGTTGTCTTTAGGAATTACTGTCATCAGAGATTTTGCTATGGGTATTTGATTTATGTGGTGTATCCTGTGATTGTAGTTTGGGTTATGGTTGCGGTTTGGTACATCTTTTTTAGACTTATACATCATGTAGGTTGCGAGATTCAGATCTTATAAGAAATTCTGGATGTTGGAAAATTAGATTCCAAGGCTTATGGGCCAGGTTGAATTAAGAAATTTCAGTTATGTTGTGTTACCGGACCTATATGGGATAGGGTGACGTGGGATTATCCCCGGGTATGTGCATGGTAAGGTTATACAACAACTTGGTGGTTTTGGGAACAAACCTTGGCACGTTCGAGGACGAACGTATGTTTAAGTCGGGGAGAATGTAACGACCCGACCGATCATTTTGAGCATTTGCACTTTGCTTCGTAGTTTACGGGCATGAGTAGCTCTGTATGGTGTATTATGACTTATGTGAATCGGCAGTTTTGGTTTTCGGGTTATTCAGAATCGGTTTGGAAGAATGAATTTTATTGTTGAAGCTTTAAGTTGAAAACGTTGACCAAGTTTGATTTTTGTGAATTTGACCCTGGAACGGAGTTTTGATGGTCCGTTAGGTCCGGATGGTTATTTTGGACTGGGGCGTCTGCCCGGATTTGCATTTGGATGTTTCTAGAAGGTTTCGGCACAAGTTGGCAAAAATTGGAAATTTGAAGGTTTGGAAAGTTCATAAGTTTGACCGAAAGTTGACTTTGAGGATATCCGATTCAGATTGTGGTTCCGGGAATTAGAATAGCTTCGTCATGTCATTTGGGACTTGTGTGCAAAATTTGGGTTCATTCCGGGATGATTTGATATGTTTCTGCACGAGTTATGGAATTGAAAGTTCATAGTTCATTTAAGTATGATTTGAGGTGCGATTCATCATTTCTATGTTGTTATGTGTTTTTTGAGTCCTCGATTAAGTCTGTGTTATGTTATGGGACTTGTTGGAATGTTTGGACGGGGTCCCGAGGGGCTCGAGTGAGTTTCAGATAGGTTTGGGTTGTGTTGCGCTCGTTTTTTATGTCTCGACGTCGTTTCTTCAAGAATAAATAGTACTACATTAAGAAAATGAGCTTTAATTTATTCTTTTATTGAAGCATTAGATCCGTAACTTAATTACGGAGCCATAGAAAAAAGAATCATCGAATTTTGACATTGTATGAGAGAGTTATGCTCATTTTAGTGTCGGAGAAGAGAGCTGGTGCTGGTGCTTCGCATATGCAAAGTTGGATCCGCATCTGCGACCTCGCTTGTGCGAAAAATGGTACGCAAAAGCGGAAATCACAGCTGGAAAAGCGCAGGTGCGGAGAAAAAATCCCCATGTATAAAAAAATCAGACTTTGTTCTTTTGGTATTTTGAGCATATCTTGAGTTCTGGAACTCCGATTGAGGTGATTTTTGCGGCGTTCTTCTCTTCTTTTCATGAGGGTAAGTATCCAACTACAAATTTTTTATTTTAATATGATCACAGAAGTTCATTTTTGAATTAATCCTTACTTAGATTGGAGAACTGGGAGTTTTTATCAAAAACATTTCTAAAGTTAATAATTAAGTTGCAAACATCGATTCAGAGTCGGAATTGGATGAAATTAGTATGGTTGGACTCGTAATTGAATGAGTTATCGTATTTTGTGAGTTTTGTCAGGTTCCGAGGTGCTGGCCCGACTTTTATTTTTGGGTCGATTCTAGGCTTTTGGTTAAAGATTCGATTTTTATCAATTGGGTTTGTTTCTTTTGGCGTTAATTGATATATTTGAGTTGCTTTTGGCTAGTTTCAAGCCATTCAGAGGTCGATACGCATGGGATAGCATTTTTGGAGCATTTCTTGGCTTTCTCGGTATTGGAATTAGCTGGTTCAAGGTAAGTAACACTTCTAAACATGGTGCTGAGGGTATGAAACCTCGAATTTTGTGCTATGTGTTTGGTGTTGAGGTGACACACATGCTAGGTGACGGGCGCGTGGGCGTGCACCGCGTAATTGTAACTCCGTTATTTCTGTGGTACAGTGTAGCTACCTAACCTTATCTGTAACCATGAAATCTCTATGTAATAGAGATATTGAGCTGTGATCCATGTCAAAACCATGTCTAGGCTACATGCTTATTCTGTTTGGACCCATTGAGGTTGTTACTGTTGTTGAGTTATTTGCTTGCACTAAAATTTCATACTCATTCATGTTCATTCAGTTCATATCATATCTCAGTCTCTGTTGCTAAATATTGATACATCATATCATTGTACATATCATGATACGACATAGCTGTATATTTTTTTTTCCATCTCATTTTTTTAACGAATACATCTCTATATATTCATCATCTAAAGATATATCTTTCATTAGAATAGTTATATGACATGTTTTGTCGGGCTAGTTTCATGACATTGTGAGCCCATGAGTGAGACTGGAGAGATTGATGACTGAGTAAGGCTGAGGGCTTGAGTGGGAGTGATATTTTAGGATCGGGCTGCACGCCGCAACATGTTATATTGATTACTTTTTATGGGATCAGTCTGCACGCCGCATCGATATATTGACTACACTCTATGTGAGCGGGATGCACGTTGCAGTGATATATTGATTACATTTTATGGGATTGGGCTGAACACTGCATCGATATAGCGCTTGGGCTGAAGGAGCCCCTTCTGTCCAATGACTCGATCGATCGTTTTGAGCTCTAGCACGTCGTTTGGAAGTTTGACGCCTTGAGTAAATTCACTTAAGATATTATGACGTGTACATGTGATCGGAATTGAATTTCGGGGAGTTCAGAGTTGATTTTGAAAGAAAATCTAATTTCGGAAGTTCTCAATTGGAGGAATTGACTAAGGTTTTACTTTTGAGTAAACGACCTCAGAATCGGGATTTGAAGGTTTCAACAGGTTTGTATGATGATTTTGGACTTGGGCATATGTTTTGATCGAATTTTGGATGACCCGAGAGTTTTTCGACGCCTATTGTAGAAAGTTGGTATTTTGGAAGAATTTCATAAATTTGGGTTTAAGTGTATTTTAATATTATTGATGCCCGTTTGGAATTCCAAGCCTAGGAATAGCTCTGAATGGTGATTTTGGTCTTAGGAGCACGTCCAGATGTGGAATTGGAGGTCCGTACGTCATTTTGGGGTCATTTGGCAAAAATTGGAACTTGGAGCTTTTGGAAGTTTGATCGGGAGTGGACTTTTTGATATCAGGGTCGGATTCCTATTCCAAAAGTTGTAGTAGGTCTGTAATGTCAAATGTGACTTGTATGCAAAATTTGAGGTCAATCGAACATGATTTGATAGGTTTTGGCATCGGATGTGGAAGTTAGAAGTTCAATAGTTCATTAGGCTTGAACTGATGTGCAATTCATAGTTTTGATGTTATTCGGTATGATTTGAGGCCTCGATCAGGTCCGTTTTATGTTATGGAGCGGGTTGATGTGATTGGACGGGGTCCCGAGGGCCTTGGGTGTGTTTCAGATGTGTTTGGGTTGTATCATGCTCTTATTTGATGTTTCAATGTCATTTCTTTGGGCATAAAGGGTAAAATATTGAGAAAATGACCTTTGATTTGTGATTGTATTTAACCATTGGATTTGATCATAATTACGGGGTCATAACAACAAGAATTGTCGAATTCCGATGTCGTATCAGAGAGTTATGCCCATTTCCGTGTCGGGAAAGATTGCTGGTTTCTGGTGCGGACATTGTTCTTCGCGAACGTGAGGGAGGTCCCACGAACGCGAATAAGGAAATTTGATTTGACCATCAAAGCGAAGAATTGCTCTTCGCGAACGTGAAGATTTTCCTGCGAATGCTTTGAAGAAAATTGCCTGGATAGTGTTATAAACCGAGAATTTTAGTATTTTGGGCATATCTTGAGTTCTAGAGCTCCATTTGAGGTGATTTTTGCGGCTTTATTCTCGTCTCAATTAGGAGGTAAACATATGACATTTAGTTTTATGTTTCTCCATGATTATTTCCGTTGGTTATTATTTTTATCCGTGTTTGGATTGTAGAAATTGGGATTTTGAGCCCCAAAGTTGAGAAATGGTAAATCCTTGATTTGAGGGTCGATTATAGATGAAATTGGATAATTTATGGATATACCATATGAGTTATGGGTAATATTTATTTCCAAAAATTTTCGGAATCCGGGGACATGAGCCTAAGAGTCGATTTTATTGACTTTTCGAGTGAAGTTGGGAATTGTTATAAATTGATTGATTATGAGTATTAGGGAATACTTTTATTGGTTTGCACATTGTTTGACTAGTTTTGGAGCGCCGATCATCTATTTGAGGTGTTAGAGAGTCGTTGGAGTCGTGTATGGAACTTCGGAGCAAGATAAGTCTCATGTCTAACTTTGTAAGGGGGAAATTACACCTAGGTGTTATATGTTGATGTTTGCTACTTGTTGTGGGGGCTACGTACACGCAAGGTGATGAGAGCCCGTACGTAGCTACATTCATGTTACTGTCTAGGTAGGCTTAGGTTCACATCATGTTATAGCTATACTATTTGAGCAGTCTCTCGCTTATTAAATTCCTACGTTTTACATTTGCTTGAGACTAGAATTTCTATTGCAGAGACTTCACGAGTTCATGAATAGTCATCGAATAATTTCACTCCTCTTACGGAATGTTTCATGATATATATATTTTATAGAAAGGTTTTTGTTAAAGAAAATGCAACTCACACGTTTATTCATGAGTGGGGCCAAGGAACCGTCAAAGCCTCTTATTCTAATGGGATCGGGCCATTCGCCTGCCGGATTTATGTACCACTCTTATGGGATCGGGCCATTCGCCTCGGCAGGATTTATGTACCACACTCTTATGGGATCGGGCCGTTCGCCTCGGCAGGATTTATGTAACATACTCTCATAGGAGAGGGTCGTTCGCCTCGGCAGGTTAATAGATGCATCTATGGTTCATGCCATTCGACCCTCGGCAGTGCACAATTTAAAATTTTATGCTGGATCAGGCCGTACGCCTTGACATTTTCTATGACACATCCTTATAGAATCGTGCGTAATATTTGATAAGAAGCCAGTGTATCTGTGAGTTATTCCTGATTTTAATTATGACAATCTATTTGATGAGATCCGTTATATCTATATATAGGCTCCGGTTAAGGAGAGAATTTCCAATAGAGAGCTTGTTTTCATCGTAAAGAGGGGAATTTGTACAACGTGTTTTACACTTGTTTATTTCATTTATTTACTCTGCCTCGTATTTGTTTACCTCTTTACTGTACCTGATATTATTGGACCACTAGTGAGTGTCGATGTCGAACCCTCGTCACTACTCCTCCGGGGTTAGGCTAGATATTTACTAGGTACACGTGGAATTACGTAATCATACAACACTTGCTGCACATTTTTGTGCAGGTACATAAATGTCTGGAGGCCTTGATAGAAGAGGCGTGTATACACGTGATGACTTAGGTGAGCTGTATTCCATATGTCGACCCGCATCCAACAGAGTCTCCTTCAGAGTATTTTAATTTTTCCTGTCTAATTTGTATTCCAAACAAATGCTGTATTTTATTTTACATTGCTAGTTGATGCTCATGAACTTGTGACACTGCGTTTTGGGGTGATTATAAGTTGTTCTGTAGTGAAATTGGTAAAAATATTATTATTTACTCTGTAAATTCCACCTTTTACTATTTAATTGAAGGAAATATGATTTCAAAAATATTAGAAAATGAGATTCAAATTAAGTATTTATTGTTGGCTTGCCTGATAGTGGTGTCTGGCGCCATCACGACCTTTAGTGGATTTTTGGATTGTGACAACATGGTATCAGAGTATTACGTTCATTTAGGTCTCAAGAGTCATGAGAAAGTCTAGTAGAGTCTTGGAGATCGGTACGGAGACGTCTGTACTTATCTTCGAGAGGCTACAAGATTGTTAGGAGCACTTCCCTTCTTGATTCCACATCGTGCAATTTGATTTCTTTGAGTCTTATGCCTTTATTTCCTTCCTACTCAATATTATGAGACATGAAGCGCTTGTTATCAATTGGGAATCGAGGAATTGTAATGGTACTACAGATGTGGTGCAGGATGTTTCTCCCTGCATATTCGATTGGGCTATTGTTGTCGCCTTGCATAAGGATGTTCTGTCATTCCAGCTCAGTATCAGTATTGCATATGGTTTTGAAGTTGGGCACTAATTGTTATGATGATTCATGCATTGCAATCGCACATTGTTAGTGTAATGGTAGGGTGCTTATTTATGGATCGCGAAAGTGAATGACTTGAAATGAGGATTTCTCAGCACATGATTTAGAGGTTCAACTTTTATTTCCAACAAAGGAAGGCAATCTGACTATGAATGTTCAGGTTTGGGTTGATGGAGTAACAAGACTTGGTATTTTTGAATGTGGTGGAATTTTTATATATGATGTAGTGTCGTTGTCCGTAGTTGAAGTATTACTGTTCGCCGGTGTTATGGCCTTGTTGATTCTCCTAACGGGCAGGGTGCTATGAAATAGTGCTTGAGAAGAGGTTGTTGGAGATAGCGGTATGTAGTGGTTTCGGGATCGAATCGATGTTTCTAATGTTGATGGCTCGAAAAAGATGATCTTCAAGGAGGCTTAGAGTTGGTAGCAATTGGTAATATCAGGTGCCGCAGGGATGGATTATTCTTTGAGGCAGTATATGGGGCGGCGAAGGATGAGGAAGGACGTGGTAGAATGAGTCTCAGGGTGGTTGAATTACTAGTAGGTCAAGTATGAAAAACAGAAATCGAGAAGTTAATTAAAGGAGAGGGTTTAACCAAAGTGGGAGAGTGACAGAGTAACATATGGGTTCTATGGTAGGATGGCCACACGCCTTGAGAAAAGTTTGGAGCCATTTCAGAATTCATGGTGGAGAGTGACTAGGTCCACATATTTTATTTGGATGCAACATGACTTCGAGTTTGGAATGCATTGTTGGACTTTTAGCGGACGTCAACGGGGAAGAAGGAATATTGGTGGGTTCCAGGGTTATGTAATTATAGCTTCAAGCTAAGTGTAGGATCCCTACCGTTTATGACTGTACTGCGTGGTTGTCTACTTTTGCAATTTCTGCTTATCGGTGTATTGGTGGGTTATTACGACTAAGGAAAGAAAACATCAGTGGTAATTTTAGCAAAGGATTTGAGGAATGTGTGCTTTGTTTGGCCTTATCCGTTCATGTTTAGGGTTTGGGAAGACTTAGAGTCTATGTTTCATGTGAATATGATGTATAAGGAAAGGTATTTAGACAGTTGCTTCTTTAAGAGGGTGTTCATGTGCTAGCAGGGCCTTGGAGTTTGGTTATATTCAGGAACAAGTCAGGGTGGGTGACTCTCAACAATGGTCCTAGTAGGCTCAAATTAAAGTGCGGTGCTTAAGGATTTCGAGTTCGTGGCATAGTTAAATATTGAGATTTTTGATCAGTTCCAACCCTACACCACTATAAAGTAGCAAGGAGTGGTCGATGTAGTTTTACCCGAAAGGACGAGATCGATTTCCACAGGGAGTTAATATTGGTTGGGAGTTGGGTTTCTGCCTAATCTAGCTGTGCATGTTGTTTCTAATTGCACTTCTAACCATTGTTGGGTTTTGTTTTTGTTCTAATTTTAATGCTATTGATTGCTAAAAATAATCTAAGAACAATGTTTTTAAAAGAATTTTCCAAATGATAAAAAGCACTAGGGGAGTTATTTCCGCCTAGGTGAGTATATAATGGGGTCGAGAATCTAGGATTAGCTTGTTATGATTGGGGTCGTGATATAACCTTCACACTTAATTACTCACTCTATACCTCTCGGTAGTTTGAGTGACTTTTCCCGATTTGGCCTTCTCAAGCACAAACAGGTGTTCATGCAATGCAAGTGAAATTGTCTCAAGTCGGGTATTACTATCTCTAGGCTTAACCCTTTAGTTGGGGCTATCAATCTATTTAATTCACCCCAATTCCTTGTTAGCCTACTTTACCTAGACTTGGGCCGTCTTTCTCAAGAAAAGCCTAAGTCAAAAAGGCATGAATCAGTGTTTGCAACCACCAATTCTACAATTAAAGCATGAAATAAGCTAAACATCACTAATCCATAAACAATTAAGCCCTAATATTAAAGACCCATTAAATACCCATAGTAGGGTTGGGTGAAAACCCTAGCTATGGGGTCTAGCTGCTCATAATAATGGTAAAAATCAAAGATGAAGATGTAATATGAACCATAAAAGTCAATTACAAGAAGAAAATCTAAAGATGTAAGCTAAATCTACTATAAAATTACTCAAAGTGGTAAAATACGGCTGTTCACGAGATCCCTAATACAAAATTTACCTTAAAATGTGAAAAAGATCTATTTATATACAACTAAAATTACTGGACAAAAATGCCCTTACGGAGCTCTTGCTGTCAGAGTAAATTTGAGCGCCTCCGTGCTTGCAGTTTCGCGGCCGCACAATAATGAGTGCGGTCTGTGTTTTCCTTCATTTGGCTCTGGACTGGAGTCTGTTTCGCGTACCGCGTAAATATAGTTTCGTCCGCATTGGCTTTAATCGCGGCTGCGCAAAATGTTCGCTGACCGCGTTCCTCAGTTTAGCTTTACTTGCAAAATCCCTGAATCTCTTATCTCTCTTCCAACAGAATTTCCATCATGTTCGCGTATGGTAACTTCGAGGCCGCGTAATTTAGATGTAGGTCGCGTTCTTTGTTTGAGCAAAGATTGCAAACTCTCTAAATCTCAATCAACGTTGTCAGCGAAAATCGTGTCGCGGTCACGTCACAAGTTTCGTGGCCGCACTTTTATAGAGTGGTGAGCGGCAGTATTTGCACTTGGCTACAGCTTCTCTGAACCTTAATTTCGCGGACCGCGTATTTGTGGCCTCCTAAACGGAGGTACTTACGCGGCCGCGTAATATCACCGTTGTCCGCGCTCAGTTCCATCCTTTGGGCTTGTGCAAGTTTAATTCCTTTTTGAATTTATTTAGGCTTCTTTGCTCATTTTTCCAAAACCTGCAAGTAAGCACCTTAAGTCAGTTTTCGAGAATACCTTAACGTAATTTTGACCCAAAACTTAAGAAAAA
Source organism: Nicotiana knightiana (assembly GCA_005239525.1). Lineage (NCBI taxonomy): Eukaryota > Viridiplantae > Streptophyta > Magnoliopsida > Solanales > Solanaceae > Nicotiana > Nicotiana knightiana. The sequence continues at coordinate 68,465 of ML409017.1, read as the reverse complement.
GAGAGCAAATAATAGGCTAAAATCCCTAGTTATCAACTCCCCCAAACTTAAGCTTTTTCTTGTCCTCAAGCGAATAAGGTAATTCCCACCTCCACAAGAAAAAGAAAAGAGAATTTCAGTTGTCCTAAGGTGGCTTCATCAACTTCAGTTGGAACTAACAATTACCCTCAACACAACTACATTACCAACAACATTATACTATGACTTCTTGAGTTTCATAGGTCTAGTGTGACACAATAGCTTCAAGAGTTGACTTAGTTCATAAAGGACACTCGCTCTCTCACATAAGTAATTGTGGATCCCAGACTCCTTCTCCTGTACTCTCCATGAGCTCATCTCACCATATACAATGTGACACTCAAAATCGGGGTTTGTAAAGAATGTCACAAGTCCGGTTCTAAGTACCATAGGCTTGCCCCTCATGTAAATCACCACTAATATAAGCTCACTCAACTTGGAATCCTATAGGGCTTGCCCCTCATGTCACAAGTCCGGTTCTAAGTAACATAGGCTTGCTCTCCTTTTGTCATCATTCCAAACCCTTTCAACATTTTTTTCTTAAATCCTTTTAACCTTTACTTTTCTTTTGACATGCTTCGTTTTGACTTTTCATCCTTTTCTTTGCCTTTCCTTTTCATCAGTTCTTTTTGTTCTTTGCTTCTTTCATCACTTTGAAAGATGCAAAGAACAAAAAGAATTGATGAAATGGCTGACACTTCTTCAGCTTGGCATAGTCGGGCGAATGTTCCTCAAGGTGACCCGAATGTAATAAATATTCATAAGGAACTCCAAGACCACGGAAAAGCTATAACTTAATTGACAACTACTATGAATCTGCTAGCAAAAGCACATCTTTAGCAAGTTCAAGGAACCAGACAAGTAAATGCAATGGAAGGGGTGAATTTAGTGGTTAACAAGAAGAGGCAGTGTGGTCAACAAGTGCAAAGCAATCAAGATCAATATGAACAAAGTGGTAGTTGTTTCAACAAAGAAGATTCTTATGATGACCAAAGCGAGGAAGTCTTGTATGCAAACAACTACTAAGGACAACGGAGAAATTCTCCAAACCAACAATGGAGATCGCAAGGCAACAATCAAAACTGGAGCAATCAAGGTCAAGAAAATTGGAGCAATAGAAACAACAACAACTCTATCCATTGGGGGAACAACAACAAGAACTGGTGGAATCAAGGAAACAACAAAAACAATTGGGGAGGAAATGGAAATAGGGGGTCGGGCTTTCAAAGGCCCCCGATGTTTCAACAACCTAACAATCCACCTCCATATCAATCTCAAGGTCAAAGTTATTCAAATTATGAGATGAGGCGGATAAAGTGTATGTTTAAACAAATGATGGAGTGGAATACCGATTCCGATGCTCAAATTGCCTCCCACATTACTTCCATCCGCAACCTAGAAGTTCAAATGGGTCAAATCTCACAAGAATTGAACACTCGCCCTAAGGGGGCTCTACCAAGTGACACGGTAGTAAACCCGAAGGGCGGGAACAATACAGGCCATGCCATGGCGATGACCACTAGGAGCGGTAGAGGTGGAGATGAAAGTACCTCCAATCAAAAGAAATTTGTGAGTGATGATGTTGTGTTGCAAAATGATGATGATCCAATAGTTGATGAGAAAGTTAATGGAGAGAATTTGAATGAGGAAGTGAGGATCGATATTCATGACAACGTGGAGGAGACTCAAAATGACGTGAACCCGTCTAGGGAACACGTAATAGACATATCGAAAACGGTAGTGACAAAAGCCAAGGCTCCTTTGCCAAGGCCTCCTCCGCCTTATCCTCAGAGACTTTCAAAGAAAAAGAATGAAAACCAATTTAAGAAGTTTAGTGAGATGATGAAAATCTTGGCATCAATGTGCCCTTGGTGGAAACTCTTGAGCAAATGCCAGGATACTCCAAGCTTATGAAAGCGAGACCATCTAAATGACTCATCAAGTTAGTGCAATCATGCACTCGATGGCTCCAAATATTGAATATACCGGCGCATTTACCATTCCTTGTACCATTGGGAGTGCGGATTTTGCAAAGGCCTTGTGTGATTTGGGAGCAAGTATAAATTTGATGCCTTACTCCGTATTCAAGACTTTGGGTATTGGTCAACCGAGGGCGACTTCAATGACATTGCAAATGGCGGATAGAACAATGAAGAGGCATGTTGGTATTATTGATGATGTTCTTGTACGGGCCGACAAGTTTATTTTACCTGCTGATTTTTTGATTCTCGACTGCAAAGTCGACTATGAGGTGCCTATAATCTTGGGAAGGCCTTTCCTTGGCTTTGGTTGATGTAAAAACAGGGGAGCTCACCATCCGGGTGGGCGATTAAAAAGTTGTATTCCACGTGTGCAAATCGATGAGGCAGCCGAGTAGTAATGAAGTTTGCTCTTTTGTGGACCTCGTGATAGAGGTGATAGTTGATGAAAAAAGTGCAATGATCAATGTGGAAGATCCTATGGAAGTTGTATTGTTAAACCATGAGGATGATGAAAGAGATGGCTTGGATGAATGTGCTAATGCATTGCAAGGAATGTGATCCTATTCTTATGCACCCCGTAAACTTTCCTTGGACTTGGAAAACCAGAGAACTCCACCGACAAAGACCTCGATCGAGGAGCCACCAACACTGGAGTTGAAGCCTCTACCCTCTCACCTCATGTATGAATTCTTAGGCCCATCTTCTACATTACCTGTTATTTTTTCTGCTTGCTTAACCAAAGTGTATGTAAATTCCACTCTTGAGGTGCTTCAAAGAAAATTTTAGGCAATTAGATGGACCTTAGCTGACATTCGGGGTATAAGCCCCGACTTTTTCATGCATAAAATTATACTTGAGGATGATGCAAAACCGTCCATGGAACATCAACAGAGGTTGGACGAGGCTATGCAAGAGGTCTTCAAAAAGGAAATAATCAAATTGCTTGATGCAAGGGTGGTATATCCTATATCGGATAGTGCATGGACTTCACCGGTGCAGTGTTTGCCGAAAACGGGGGGTATGACCGTTGTTACGAATGAGAAAAATGAGTTGGTCCCTACCAGGACTGTGACCGGATGGCGGGTATGCATGGACTACCAAAAGTTGAACAATGTGACCCGCAAGGATCATTTTCTATTACCGTGTCTTGATTAAATGTTAAACATATTTGCCGGGCGTGCCTTCTATTGTTTCTTGGATGGGTACTCAGGGTACAACCAGATCCTCATAGCCCTGGATGACCAAGAGAAAACTACCCTCACATGCTCGTATGGAACATTTTCATTCTCACAGATGCCATTTGGATTGTGTAATGCACCCGCTACCTTTCAGCAGTGCATGATGGCTATATTTATGGACATGGTGGAGGACTTCCTCGAAGTCTTTATGGACGATTTTAGTGTTGTTGGGGACTCGTTTGAAGAATATTTGGAAAATCTTGACAAGGTGCTAGCCCGATGTGAAGAGACAAATCTTGTGCTTAATTGGGAAATATTCCACTTTATGGTCGAGGAAGGCATTGTCCTCGGCCATAAAATCTCAAATAATGGAATATAAGTGGACAAGGCAAAGATAGAAGTGATTTTAAATTTACCTCCTCCTACTTCCGTCAAGGGAGTTAGGAGCTTTCTTGGGCACGCCAGGTTCTACCGAAGGTTCATCAAAGACTTTTCAAAGTGGTGAATACCTTGTGCAAGCTACTAGAAAAGGATGCAAAGTTTGTGTTCAATGAAAAGTGCATGAAAGCTTTTGAGCTCTTGAAGTATAAATTGACAACCACCCCAATCATTACCGCACCCAATTGGATCTCTCCCTTTGAGCTCATGTGCGATGCAAGTGACGTTGCGGAGGAGCGGCTTTGGGACAAAGGGTGAATAAGATATTTCATCCGGTGTACTATGTAAGAAACACAATGAATGATGCCCATGTCAATTACACAGTCACAGAGAAAGAGTTGTTAGCAATTGTATTCGCCATGGAGAAATTTAGGCCTTATCTCATGGGTGCCAAAGTGATTGTTCACACCGATCACGCGACACTCTGGTACTTGATGACCAAAAAGGACTCGAAAGCTAAGTTGATGAGATAGGTTTTGTTGCTTCAAGATTTTGACCTCGAGATCATTTATAGAAAAGGATGTGAAAATCAGGTAGCGGATCATTTGTCCCGATTAGAAGAGGAAGGGAGGCCCAAAGATGGTATTGAAATTAATGATGCATTCCCGAATGAGCATATCCTCTAGGTTTCTATGAATGGTATGCCTTGGTTCGTGGACATTGCTAATTTCCTTGTTACCTGTATTGTCCCGTGCGATCTCCCTTCCAACCAAAGGAAGAAACTCAAATGGGACATATTCGACTACTATTGGGATGAACCCTATTTGTTCAAGATTTGCAATGACGGGGTGATTCATTGATGAGTCCCAGAGGAGGAGCAAATGAGAATACTTGATGCTTATCATTCCTCGCCTACGGTGGTCATCACGATGGGGCGAGAATTGCTTCCAAGGTTCTTAACTATGGTTTTTATTGGCCAACCCTGTATAGGGATGCAAGTGAGCTTGTAAAGAGATGTGATGAATGTCAGAGAGCTGGGGGAATATCAAAGAAGTATGAAATTCCCCTAACCACTATTATTGAAGTTGGCATTTTTGACGTGTGGGGAATAGACTTCATGGGGCCTTTTGTGAGTTTGTGTGGCAACACTTACATTCTGGTGGCGTTTGATTATGTTTCCAAGTGGGTGGAAGACGTGTCTTTTCCCAAAAATGAGGCCTAGAGTGTGGTGGAATTCCTCAAGAAAAACATATTCACACGGATTGGTACTCCTCGAGCAATCATCAGTGATGGGGAACTCATTTCTCCAGTAGGGCATTTGACACTGCTTTCAAAGTACGGTGTCAATCACAAGGTGTCAACTCCTTATCACCCCCCAAGCTAGTGGACAAGTGGAGGTATCAAACAGGGAAATCAAAAGCATATTGTCAAAAACTGTGAATGTAAATATAACGGATTGGTCAAGGAAGCTTGATGATGTGTTGTGGGCTTATAGGACTGCATTTAAGACTCCAATCGGTATGTCTCCGTACAAGTTGGTGTTTGGGAAAGAATGCCATTTGCTGGTTGAGCTAGAACATAAAGCCATGTGGGCCTTGAAGAGGTTAAATCTTGAGTGGGGTGTTGCAACAAATATCCGGATGGAACAACTCAATAAGCAAGATGAGTTCCAGTTTCATGCCTATTCAAGCTCATCATTGTACAAGGAGAAGATGAAATACTTGCACGAAAAATATTCCTGAAACAAGGAATTCAAGGAGGGTGATTTTGTCCTTCTCTTCAACTCCCGGTTATGTATGTTTTCAGGAAAGCTTAAGTCCAAATGGAGTGGCCCTTTGAAGTAGTGCATGTAACACCTTTTGGTGGTCTTGATATGAAGAATAAAAATGGTGAAATCTTCCGGGCTAACGGGCATCGGGTGAAGCATTACTTGGGCAAGTTTGATGACAGCCACGTGGTGGCCTTGATCAAGTTCCAATGATGATGGTAACCTGCATCGTGTCGCGATGTTAAATCGGGCGCTTCTTGGGAGGCAACCCAAGTGTTCTTTCTTTCTTTTTCATTTTCTTCTTAGATTAGGCTCTGTTTTGAACTAACTGGTTGTAATATTTGTGTAGGAATTGTTTGTGCAGTGCAAGACTATTGCTGGAAAACTTTGGCTAAGGATACGAATTACGCTGACCGCTCAAAAGTTCACGGTCAGCGAAAGCTTTTTCGCGGGGGCATAATTGTGCAGCGGACACGGACTTGAAAAGTCCTGAATGGTGTCTCTCTGAAGTTCACTCCGCATCTGCGGTTGTTATTTCAGGGTCAGCGATCCTTGCTGTACGGCCGCACCTATTTTTCCGCTCTCAGCAGTGATGGTCAAGCACCATCTCATCTAAAATGCAGAAGCGCGGACCGCGGTAAAATTTTGTGGCCGCGCCCAGGTAGGTCGGTGGGCCCTTAGGTTTTAAGAATAAATAGGAGGGCCCTCCTCCTTTTACACTTTTCGAACCCTCACTTCTCAAAGCCTTATAGCACTTTTCATCTCCTTCTCGTTTGCATCTAGAGTTCATCTCATTAATCAAGATTTAATTTCTACAACACAACAACTGGTATGCTCAATTTCTTTGTCTTAATTTTAGTTATTTCTTTTTCTTTTTAGATAGTTTCAATTTTACATTCTAATTAGGGTTACTACATGCCAAGAATCATAATAATGCTAAATTGAAGAAAAATTGGTTGGGTAATTAATTAACACACCTAATGGGGGATGGGTTGTTCATTTTACCACCTAATTGCCAAACGTTTGCTAAGTGAACAAAACCCTAGGTCATGAAATTTTGTTCAGTGCCCGTATTATTTGAATTTCTGGTTGCGGCCCAAATTAGTGTAGGTACTGAGATGGCTATGTTTTCGCGGCCGCGATGATTTTTCCGCGGTCCGCGATGGCCTTTCCGCGGTCGTGCTAATAATTACGCGGACAGCGCATCTAAGCTTCAGAGAATCATGCAACTGGGTCCACGCCGCGATCATTTTTATGCGGTCAACGTTTCTTCTTTCGCAGCCGCGCCCAGATTTTTTCGGTCAACGGTTCTTCAACTTCAGAGACTAGGTACTCTGAACCCCTGTCTCTCGCAGTCGCGGCTCTTTTTACGTGGTCAGCTGTGGCCAGTCTGCAGCCGCAACTCTGTTTTCGCTGTCTGCGGTCCACTGTTCTGTGAAATGCAATGATCATTTATCTGTCTTCATCTGATACTTACTTGAATAACATTACTAATGAGCTTTCACTAATTGTGTATGCAGATAATGGTTAGATCTCGAGGTGGATCAGAAAAACAACAAGGGAGGGGCGATTCCTCCCGGGGCCGGGGGAGAGGGAAATAGACTGCTGCACGCCTAGCCCCCAAAAGGATCATTGGGAATAAACAGACCCTCCAGAGGCCCATTCCAGACACTTTGGAGACTAGTGAATATGTCCCCTCTCGTGATATTTCTGAGGGGAAAGCAGCCCAACATGAGGCATAATCATAGCCCCGTCGCCTAGTAAATGAACCTACCTCTTCATCGGGGTCTGGCTTAGAAGGAGATAATGACATTCCAACACCTCCTGCCCAAACTGCTGCAACTCCAGCCTCCACAGCAACCCCAATGAATGTTGATAGTGATGATGATGTCCCGGATGACGGGAGAGGGGGTAACTCCCATACTGGGGGTTGGTGGGATAAAGGAACCCGGTGGTATGGCAAGACCGATTTGTCAGTGAGAAGTCTTACCACAAGTTCCGGGAATGGTGGCCTCAAAGGCCACTCATACTTGAGAAGGTATTCATTGAGCGAGATCTTCTACCCCACAATCCCAATGTCAAGAGGCAATTCAATGAGAGAGTGGGGTGGAAGTTATTCACCAGCAACCTACCGGAGGACAATGAGTATTTGGTCAAAGAGTTCTATGCAAATGTCGCCCACATAAAAAAGGGCACATATTTGATCAAGGTCCAGAACTGGAAGATTCTGTTTGATGGCAAGGCTTTAAATGATTATGCTGGGTTCAATGACGAGGATGAGTCACTCTATCTGGAGAAGGTGGCTCTGGATGAATTAGCACGCCCATGGCTTGCATCGGTGATAGCCATCCCTAGTACTACTCCAACTTGGCTGACACCTGGAGTTTCGATATTTAGGAACACCCTAAGCTTTGAAGCAAAAGTGTGGTCTACTTTTGTATGCAACCGGATAGACCCTACTATGCATGAAAGTGACATGCCGGTCTCCCGAGCAATTATTGTGGGGGATATCATGGCGGGGTTCCCGTTAAATGTGGGGAACATTATGGTCAAAGTTATCACCAAAGCTATTGGCAAGGATGAGAGATCATATCCTTTCCCAAACTTCCTCACCATGTTCCTAGAGGACCAAGGAGTATAAGGAAGGGACTTTGACATGAAAATGAAGCCAAAAAGACCATTCACCTGGTACAACCTTCAGGGTCCAGAACACCCCAAGTGAAAGGAAAAAGCGACCACCTCCACTGGCCTGCCTGAAGAGCTAAGGGTAGTGACCACTGGGGCCGAGCCTTCCACTACTGAGGGGTCATTTGCTTCCATGCCACATCCACCCTACATGCCATCTACTTCGATTCCTCCATCAGTGCCTTCTTCATAAGCTTACCCTCAGACTGCACTGAGGGTAAATCAAATGTTAGCCGGCATCAACAACTGGATGCAAGTAGCTCATCAAAGCTATCTGCCGTGTCCAGTGCCGTAGCAACTCAGTCAGTTCCAGCACATCTCCAGATGCCTCCATCAGTGGAGAAATCATTGAAGAGTATTCTTGACAACCAGAAGAAGATTTTGGAGTCTCTAGTAAGCATGAAAAAGTAATCAAGGAGCTCGGCAAACAGGTGATGAAAGTGAAGAAGGGTCAATAAGAGTTGAATAAGGAGGTGGAAAAGCTCACTTCCGCTGGCGACATTCCTCTAGATCTCCTTATGGGAGAGCCTGCCCCTGCAACAAAGACATCACAGATACTAGAACAGGAGGCTGACAGAGAGCCAGTGAGGAGAGTGGTGATTCCTCAGACTGATGACTTGGAGATTCAGTTGGAGGACCCCAAGGGAGGTGACGAGTCTAGCCAGCCACATGACCCCATCAGTGATCCCATGCAGACAGAGGCCTCATAGGGAGTTTTCTTTACTCTCTATCCCTCCCCTATTCTATTTTTGCTTTTAGCATTGAGGATAATGCTAATTCTTATTTTGGGGTGGCCTTATTTGGATATGATTTTGATTGGATTGTAATAACTTTGATATTGTTTCTCTTTATTTTCTAACTTTCGTACTTTCATTTTCATACTTTTCACTTTTGGTATGTATATAACTTTACCATTCCATGTATATATTCTTCCCCATTTTGTGTATATTCATTCATCCCCCTGTTGTACATATTCAATTTACTTTCCGTATTTTACTTTATAACTTCTTTGGTAAGTTTCCTTAATAGCTTAGCTTCTTATTTCATTTAGTAGCTTCTTTTTGAATTTGTAGCTCCTTTTTACAATTTTTCGTGATCAATAAGCCTTTGGTTTTCTTAATGCCATGATTCTTTCCAAAGGTTGAATTTATGTGAACCGGGTGGCTCTTCCCAACGACGGATGGCGTGACAACCCTCTTAAGGGATTTAGTCTGTTTTTTTGTTTTAATTTATAGTAGTAATGAATAAAAGTGTCTCAAGTAATCTTCACTTGTCACTAGCACATTTACCTTCGACCTCATGGTTAGAGACAAATTTGTTGACGAGATTAGCTCTAGTTGTGACCTTTAGAATCTCGAGTTGACCAAAACTATCATGAAGTGGTTTCTCTTAGACATATGTGATCTTCAATCTTAGCTAGGGGTTTTGTGGCCCCTCGACTCTATTCTCTTTAACAATCAGTCAGCTTGAGAGGTGAGGTTTTGAATTTCAAGTCCATGTCCCATGCTAACAAGTCTAGAACTTGCCCCGAATGTTTTTCTAGGCAAAATTCTAAGTATAGCTCGACTTGAGAAGTGATTACAGGCTCTCCTTAGTCCCATTTGAATTTGAAAACTTCCATAGCCTACCAGTATAATACCCTTAGTCAGTCCTTTTGATCCTAAGCCTTTTTCATTCAATAATCGAATTACAAGCCTTCATCTGTTCTGTAATGACCTTCTCTTGGAACCCAATTTTTTCTTAGCATTCATGATGAAAAATAGTAAAAAACATAAGTTTGGGGGAGAGACGAGGAATTTCAAAGTGATGAAAGATGCAAAGAACAAAAAGAATTGATGAAAAGGAAAGGAAAAGAAAAGGATGAAAAGCCAAAATGAAGCATGTCAAAAGAAAAGTAAAAGGTTGAAAGGATTCAAGAAAACAATGTTGAAAGGTTTGGAATGATGAAAAAAGGAGTAAAATGTTCGTCATATAGAAGAAAAGAGTGACAATGTCTCTCTTTAGCTCCCCCAAGGAAGAAGAAAATGTCTCAAAAAGTGACGAAAGCATGAACCAAATTGAGAGAGTGGAGTGCTTAAGGAAAGAGGTACTATCATAGTTCATTATATCCGACCTCGATCCGAAAAGCCTTCATTATATCCCGCTAAAGCCCTATAGGATTTCAAGTTGAGTGAGCTTACATTAGTGTTGATTTACATGAGGAGAAAGCCTATGGTACTTAGAGCCGGACTTGTGACATTCTTTTGAGAGTGATGAGCGCACTTCTTTAAAAACCCGGTTTTTAGTGTCACATTTTATACGGTGAGATGAGCTCATGGAGAGTAGAGGAGAAGGAGTATGGGATCAACAAGGACTTACGTGAGAGAGCTAGTGTCCTTGATCAATTGAGTCAACTCTTGAAGATCTTGTGTCACATTAGACCTATGAAACTCAAGAAGTAATAATATAATGTTGTTGATAATGCATTTGTGTTGAGGGTAATTGTTAGTTCCAATTGAAGTTTGATGAAGTCACCTTAGAACAACTGAAATTTTCTTCTCTTATTCTTGTGGAGGTGGGAATTACCTTGTTTGCTTGTGGACAAGCAAAAGCTTAAGTTTGGGGGAGTTGATAACTAGGGATTTTAGCCTATTATTTTCTCTCTTCTGCTTAAGTTTTGGGTCAAATTGAGTTAAGGTATTCCCGAAAACTAACATAAGGTGCTTACTTGCAGGTTTTAGTCAAAATGAGCAAACAAGCCTAAATGAACTCGGCCTTATTTGCATATGATTTTTGATTGGTCTGTAATAACTTTGATACTATTTGTCTTTATTTTCTACTTTTTGGACTTTCATTTTCGTACTTTTCACTTTTCGTATGTATATAACTTTACCATTCCATGTATATATTCATCCTCATTTTGTGGATATTCGTTTCATCCCCATGTTGTACATATTCAGTTTACTTTCCGTATTTTACTTTATAACTTCTTTGGTAACTTTCATTAATAGCTTAGCTTCTTATTTCATTTAGTAACTTCTTTTTATAATCCTTCGTGATCAATAAGCCTTTGGTTTTCTTATTCCACGGTTCTTTCCAAAGGTGGAATTTGTGTGAACCGGGTGGCTCTTCCCAACGATGGATGGTGTGACAACCTTCTTAAGGTATTGAGTCTGTTTTAATTTTTTGTTTTGATTTATTGTAGTAACGAATAAAAGTGGTTCAAGTAAGCTTCACTTGGCACTAGCACATTTACCTTCGACCTCATGGTTAGAGACAAGTTTGTTGACGAGATTAGCTCTAGTTGTGACCTTTAGAATCTTGAGTTGACCAAAACTATCATCAAGTGGTTTTTCTTAGCCATATGTGAACTTCAATCCTAGCTAGGGCTGTTGTGGGCCCTTGACTCTATTGTCTGTAACAATCCGTCAGCTTGAAAGGTGAGTTTTTGAATTGCAAGTCCGAGTTTCGTGCCAACAAGTCTAGAACTTGCCCCGCATATTTTTCGAGGCAAAATTCTAAGTGTAGCTCAACTTAAGAAGTGATTATATGATCTCCTTGGTCCTATTTTAATTTGAAAACATTCATAGCCTACCAATATAATATCCTTAGTAAGCCCCTTTGAGCCTAAGCCTTTTTCATTTAATAACCGAATTACAAGCCTTCATCCGTTCTGTAATGACCCTCTCTTGGCATCCAATCTTTTCTTAGCATTCATGATGAACAATAGTCTAAAACTTAAGTTTGGGGGAGAGACGAGTGGCGAGGAGTAGTCGATGCAGTTTTACCCGAAAGGACAGGATCGATTTCCACATGGAGTTAATATTGGTTGGGAGTTGGGTTTCTACCTAATCTAGTTGTGCGTGTTGTTTCTAATTGCACTTCTAACCATGGTTGGGTTTTGTTTCTATTCTTATTTTAATGCTATTGATTGCTGAAAATAATCTAAGAACAATGTTTTTAGAAGAGTTTTCCAAATGATAAAAAGCACTAGGGAGTGACTTCCGCCTAGGTGAGTATCTAATGGGGTCGAGAATCTAGGACTAGTTTTTTATGATTGGGGTTGTGGGGTTGAGAATATAGGACTAGCTTTTTATGATTGGGGTTGTGATATAACCTTCACACTTAATTACTCACTCTATGCCTCTCGGTAGCTTGAGTGACTTTGCCCGATTTGGCTTTCTCAAGCACAAACGGGTGTTCATGCAATGCAAGTGAAATCGGCTCAAGTCGGGTAATACTATCTCTAGGCTTAACTCTTTAATTAGGGCTATCAATCTCTTAAATTCACCTTAATTCCTTGTTATCCTACTTTACCTAGACTTGGGCCCTCTTTCTCAAGAAGAGCCTAAGTCAAAAAGGCATGAACCAGTGTTTGCAACCACCAATTCTACAATTAAAGCATGAAATAAGCTAAACCTCACTAACCCATAAACAATTAAGCCCTAAAATTAAAGATCCATTAAATACCCACACTAGGGTTGGGTCACAACCCTAGCTATGGAGTCTAGCTCATAATAATGGTAGAAATCAAAGATGAAGATGTAATATAAGCCATAAAAGTCAGTTACGAGAAGAAAATCTAAAGATGTAAGCTAAATATACTCTAAAATTACTCAAAGTGGTAAAATACGGCTGTTCACGAGCTCCCTAATACAAAACTTTACCTAAAATGTGATAAAGATCTATTTATACACAACTAAAATTACTGGACAAAAATGCCCTTACAGAGGTCTTGCTGTCAGCGTAAAATTGAGTGCCTCTGCGCTTGCAGTTTCACGACCATGCAATAACGAGCGCGGTCCGTGTTTTTCTTCATTTGGCTCTTGACTAGAGTCTGTTTCGCGGACCGCGTAAATACAGTTCCGTCCACGTTGGCTTCAATCGCGGCCGTGCAAAATGTTCGCGGACCGCGTTCCTCAGTTTAGCTTTACTTGCAAACTCCTGAACCTCTTATCTTGCTCCCAGCAGAATTTTCACCGCGTCCGCATCTGGTAACTTCGCGGCCACGCACGCGGACCACGTTCTTTGTTTGAGCCAAAATTGCAAACTCTCTGAATCTCAATCAACATTGACAACCTAAATCCTATCGCGACCACGCCACAAGTTTTGTGGCAGTGCTTTTATAGCGCGGTGAGCGACAATATTTGCACTTGACTGCAGTGTCTCTGAACCTTAATTTTGCGGACCACGTATTTGTGGCTGCCTCAGCGGAGGTACTTACGCGGCCGCATAATATCACCCCTATCCGCGCTCAGTTCCATCCTTTGTGCTTGTGCAAGTTTAACTCATTTTTGAGTTTATTTAGGCTTCTTTGTTCATTTTGATCAAAACCTGCAAGTAAGCACCTTAAGTTATTTTTCAGGAATACCTTAACGCAATTTTGACCCAAAACTTAACCAAAAGAGAGAAAATAATAGGTTAAAATCCCTAGTTATCAATTTTGCAGTGGATTATGAAAGGGGTTTGATGTGTTCTAGGTTATCATCGGTCTGCGGTGTAGCATTGGAGGAATGGGAGAAAATATCTTCGGATTAATACATGAATTATCAGAATGGGTGTACCAGGTGAAGATGCGAATGTGCGCACAAGGAGGGTATGCGATGGTTCGTGGGTTTTGAGACAACGTGGTCTCATGAATTGGTCGCTCAGAATGAGTGCAAATTGATTTCGTTATATTTTTAATGGAGTTATTATTATTTCTGAGGCAAATCCAGAGTAAAGTAGAAGAACTTGGTTCAGGTAGAAATGGTTGAATTGGCATGATGTGGAAATGATCAGTTCTTTCAGCGTGTTAAGTTATACAGGTGATTTGTGGCGGTACGTGCGAGACTTGACGGCCGCCATAATTTGATTTATTTTGAGACATTTAATTATTATGGCCTGTTATAGGTAGATGGATCCCAAAAGAGTTATGGTGGTTTAGACCACAACTTGAGGTTTGTATTTTCTGCGATTATGAGAATTCAGTCGTGTGTTGCAATGGTTCTCCTGAAATGAGTTAAGTGAAAGGTTTCTATATGATGAAGTGTTTATTCTATTATTGGTTCCAGAGTTATGATGAAATTCTTATGCTCTCGCGTAGTGGCATATTAGGTGCATTGAGTGGCATGGGAATTGGAAGTTGAGGATCAAAGTTGCGGTTCGGTATGAGTAGGAAAGAATTCAGATCTTTAGAGTAAGTTAGTATTTTATTTAGCGTCGTCTGAGAACGGTGTCCTATGTAAGAGGCTTTGTGTACTGATTTGCAGATTCTAGATTTTCTTTACAACATTAGTATGGCCGATGGTATGGATGTGCAGACTTTGCTACCTGGTACGGAGGGTCGTGGGAGCCTATCCCGCGAGAAAATTGAATAAGTGTGAAATGTAGTCACTTGATTGATTAAAGATTGAAGCCAAGTATGGAAATTGTGGTACTGTCGCTAATGTGAGAATTTATGCCTGAAGGGCGCTCTATTCATTTGGCTGCGAACTATGGATATTTGTTCCGGATTGGACGGCTGTTCTTGTGTGTCACAGGAAAAAGTGTTAGTATGGATCCTTGAAAGGTTATTAGTGTAGTGGGGTATAGTCAGAATCAGCTTGAGGTCCATGGGTGGATCTAAATGTGAATGTGGGCTCTATATCAGGTCGGATGTGTTCATTTCAGCTTAGCGTCATTTACGAAGGAATATTTGGGCCCTGGATGTTATTTATGTCGTCAGTTATTCCGTTTAATCTCTATTGTTCCATGTGGGTTGTGAGACGGTATGATTATGCGCACTCGTATCGAGATTCCATCTAGTTTGTGGTGTTGTAAGAGAAGGATGGCTCTCGAGATGCAAGTCATTTACTGCACCTTATCAGTGCTTGAGTTTTGTAACGTATGGCGTTATTTGTCTCCCCAGGGATGATATTATACTCTTGGCATGCTTGTGGTTGACATTCGGGTATTTTGTAGGTATGAGTATTCTGGCTCTGTAGGTATTTCCTTATAGATTATTATGTTAGGGACGGGTGGCACGCCGCCACGGGTATGTTGTTTGGATCGGGTGGCACGCCGCCATGGGTATCATGGTTATATCGGGTTGCACGCCGCGACGGTATCATGTGTGGATCAGGTTTCACGCCGCAACAATGTGATGTTGAGTATAGTTCCATATATCTATTTTTGTGTGTTTTGTTTCTAATTTTCCGAGGAAGATTCATAACATTTTTTCGGTTGTTTAATTAGTTGTGTGAGTTGAGTAGTTCTTTCCATAATTCATTTTCCTTATGTATCACATTCGAGTTTGTGTCATGTTGGCACATTGTGGCATCATATGAGACTTTTGACAGTGCCTGAGATGGCTTATTGCCTGAACAACTTATACTGGGTGAGATGTGATTATAAGGAATTTAAATTTATTTCTGTATTCATCTTAGTTTCTAGTTCGGGAGACTAAAATCATAGTGATTTTCTACTCCCTTTTTGGAGATTCAAATCTTCGGATTTTCTACTCCAGTTTGAGATTAAAGTCTTATTGACTTTATACTCAATCTGAGATATAAAAGCTCGGTTGTTTGTATTCAGCTTGAAGATATAAAAACTTCACCAAGATACTAATTTTGTTTGCATCAATTTATTTTACAGAAAAATAACAAGTACGGAACAACGAAATGGTTATGTTGGAACGACTACTGCTGCAATGGCTACGCTATCTTCAAGTCGCACAACGCCTGCACCGGCGATGGCACCGACAGAAAAGCCCGAAAAATTTTCCGGCATGGACTTCAAACGCTGGCAGCAAAAAATGTTCTTCAACCTGGCCACACTCAGTCTGCAACACTTTATAAGTAAGGACATTCCAATTTTAGGAGAAGAGACTCCGGCTAATGAGCGATTTGTGGTCACGAAGGCATGGAAGCATTCTGACTTCTTGTGCAAAAATTATATATTGAGTTGTTTGGAAGATGGCTTGTACGATGTTTACAGTGTCATGGAAACTTCGAAAGAGTTGTGGAACGCTATCGAAAATAAGTACAAGACGGAAGATGCTGGACTAAAGAAGTTTATTGCCGCAAAGTTCTTGGACTTTAAAATGGTTGACAGTAAGTCTGTCACAACTCAAGTTCAAGAGCTACAAGTCATCGTTCATGACCTCCTTGCCGAAGGTATAAATCGAATCGGTATTTTTATTAAAGATATTGATTATACTATTAATCCTAAATTTATAATTGTAGGTATGGTCATAAATGAAGCATTTCAAGTTGCAGCATTTATTGAAAAGTTGCCTCCGATGTCGAAGGATTTTAAAAACTACTTGAAACATAAGTGCAAGGAGATGACATTGGAAGACCTTATTGTTCATCTAAGGATTGAAGAGGAAAACAAGGCTGCAGAAAAGAAGTCTCGTGGAAATTCAACAATAATGGGTGCAAATATTATCGAGGAAGCTTCAACGAGCAAAAAGAGAAAGAAGCCGTCTGGACCAAAGAATTACGCAAACAAAAAGAAGTTAAAAGGTAATTTCCACAACTGTGAAAAGGTTGGACACAAGGCTGCTGAATGTCATGCACCAAAGAAGAACAAGAAGAAAAGTCAAGCAAACATGATTAAGAAGAATGATGAAATAGACGATTTATGTGTCATGCTTTCGGAATGCAACCTAGTCGGAAGTCCTAGAGAATGGTGGATTGATTCGGGGGCAAATCGTCATGTTTGTGCTAACAAGGATTTTTTTACTTATTATGCTCCCACTGGACCCAACAAGATAGTTTTTATGGAAAATTCCGCTACTACAAAAATTGAAGGAACAAACAAGATACCTTTGAAGATGATTTTTGGCAAGATTGTGACTCTAAATGATGTCCCTCATGTTCCTGAACTGCGGAAGAATTTAGTTTCAAAACCTTGGGTAACTACGAGGGGATTAAATTCCTTAAGGAAACACAAGAAACTTGTGGGCTCGGAATTTTTCTGTTTTGTTTTCTTAAACTAATGTTGTTGATTTGCTAGTTTTGAATACATTGAAATAACAAATATGACCGAGGATTTTTAGTAATTTGGCGCTTTATGCTTATGATGTGTGAATATCACCAACACCAAGACATTTCCTGGTACAAATAGCTATTCTCTCCGTCTCAAATCCTTTACACTTAATTCACACAGATATTTGTGACACGAAGTCAATACCATCTCGCATTGGAAAAACGTATTTCATAACTTTTATTGACGAAAGTACTACATATTGCTATATTTACTTGCTTAATAGTAAATATGAAGCAATTGATGCGTTCAAGCAATACAAAAGTAAAGTCGAAACGCAACTAAACAAAAAGATCAAAATGATAAGAAGTGATAATGGGCGGCGAATATGAATCTCCTTTTGAAAAAATATATTTGGAAAATGGCATTATTCACCAAACAACTGCCCCTTACTCACGGCAATCGGAAAGAAAAAAATATAACATTAAAGGAGATGATGAATGCCTTGTTAATAATTTATGGTTTACCTCAGAACTTGTGGGGGGAAGCTATTCTTACAGCTAACCGAATACTGAATCGAGTTCCCCGTAGCAAAACACAATCCATTCCATATGACAAATGGAAAGGAACGAAACCCAACTTAAAATATTTTAATATGTGGGGGTGTTTGGCTAAAGTGCAATTTCCTAAACCTAAAAGTATAAAGATTGGACCAAAAACCGTTGATTGCATTTTCGTAGTATATGCAACAAATAATAAGGCATATCGTTTTCTGGTTCATAAATAAGAAAATTCTGACATTCATATTAATACGGTAATTGAGTCAAATAATGTTGAATTCTTTGAGATTATTTATCCGTTTAAAATGGAATGTGAGTCATTTAATAAAAAATCTAAGCGACCTCGGGAAGATGCAAAGGAAAGTACTCTTGATGAGGAAATCCAAGACATAGTAAACGTCAAAGGACAATTACTGGACCAGATTTTATGGAATTCTTATTGGAAAATAAGCATCAAACATTCAAAGAATAAATGTCTTCCACGGAAGCACAATATTGGAAAGAGACACTCAATAGTGAGATACAATCCATATTAAGTAATCATACTTGGGAATGTATTGATCTTCCTTCAGGAGACAAACCTTTGGGTTCTAAATGGATTTTCAAAAGGAAAATGAGAATTGATGGTACTATTGACAAATATAAGGCAAGATTAGTTATTAAAGGGTCTTGATTACTTTGACACATACTCGCCGATAGTAAGGATTACATCTATCCGGGTGCTAATAGCATTCGCCGCCGTGTATGGCCTTCAAATCCATCAGATGGATGCAAATACAACCTTCTTAAATGGAGATTTGGAGAAAGAAATATATGTGGAACAACCTTAAGGGTTTGTAGTTCCTGGAAAAGAAAATAAGGTGTGTTGACTTGTTAAGTCACTTTGCGGACTAAAACAAGCACCAAAACAATGGCATGCAAAATTTGACCAAACAATGTTGTAAAATGGTTTCAAGATCAATGAGTGTGACAAATGTGTTTACATTAAGTATACTACAAATCAAATAGTCATTGTTTGTTTATATGTTAATGATGTGTTGATAATGAGTAACGACATTGCTAACATAAATTCTACTAAGCGCATGCTTACTAGTAAGTTTGATATGAAAGACTTAGGAGTTGCTGATTTAATTTTGAGAATTAAGATCCTTCAGACTCCTCAAGGTCTAGCTTTGTCTAAATCTCATTATATTAAAATGGTACTTGAAAAGTTCAAATATTTGGACTTTAAAGAAGGAAAAACGTCAATTGATTTAAACCATACTCTTGTAAAGAATAAAGATCAAAGCAAGTCTCAATTGGAATATGCTCGAGTGTTGGGAAGTTTTATGTGCATTATGAATTGTAAATGACCTGATATAGCTTGACAGCACATTAAATTTTTTGAAATAAAGCTTACATATTTTAAAATTACGTAAAAAATACTATAAGTCACAATAATTAATTATTTAAAATATTTAAAAGGCATGTAAATAAAGTGCGTCAAAGTATAATTTGTTTGACTCTTGAAATCTGACCACCATCACATAAATTGAATTAGAGGAGTATAATAATGAGAAATCAATACACACTCATAAGCTAATAGATTAAAAATATACTGCTATATTAGCAGGCTTCTTCAGTTATGTGTAACATGATAAAGTAGGATATCATTTTGCAATAAAACGTACATGGCATGCGACATGGGTCATGAATATGTTTTTAGATAGTTGATGTTAATAATGTCTCTTGTCAGACTTAGTTTGGTTATGTTAATCCCCTCAAACTTCTTGTTTTCTGCTTGCTTCTCTTATTGTTCCTTTGTATGTGTTTGCTGGCACGGGTATTGCTTACCCTTAAAATCGGATAACAATTAAATTTATAAGTAATTTTAAGGATATGTGATTTCACTTGGTATAAATTGAGAAATATGATAATTGATGTTAGAAATTTAATTTGAAATAAAGCAAACCAATAAAAAGTGCAACTTGGCCCTCGAGCTAGATCGCCCTCGAACTGACTAAGAGTATAATTGAAAAGTATGAACTGAACAATAGAGTGAGAATGCTTAAGAGAGAAAATGTTATATATTTATTTGTTATGCGTGAATATGATGACTACAAAATGATTGGAACCCCTTTTTATATAGTAGAGGAATCCTACTTATGGTACAATTCTAAATACAGAAGGAGATCCCATGATTCGCTAAATAACCGCTCTTGATTTGATACGTGCCGATATTTCCGCCAAGATCTTTGTCTGATAACGGATATCTCGGCTTTCCGTTATTCGACTCAGCAGGCTTTCTTCAATCTCACTCGATGCCTATCTCGTTCAGTCACGATCTCGACTAGTCTCAACCTCAACTAGTCCTCGAATCACGAGCTTGGTAGTGTATCTTCATGTCACCATCCTATATGACACGGGATCGAACCTTGGCCTGCCATTCTGGTCTCGATTAACCATACAAAGTCGGGCGAGCCTGGTTTTGACCGTATACAAATAATCACCTCATTTCTCTGAAATAAGATGATGAGAAACGACATGAATTGTCGATCTTCATCTTTTCAACCGATGACATCATTGTCTAGCCTGATCATGATGTAAGCAACGAAATGTCCCGTCGGTCCAGTAACTAAGGCATTAAATGTCTATCAGGCGCTTGTCAGCCACAAGGTGACTCTGAACCGTCGCCTTCAACCTATATAACTTCGATTCTTTCTTCATTCAAACCTTTACAACCATCACCTTCTCTATTTTTGGTCTCAAAGAATTCTTGCATCTCATTTCTCATACCTAATTTTCTGAAATTTAGTCAATTTCTTCACTTTCTACTCTTCACAAATGGCAAAGTCATCCAAAATTGTTCCCCAAAAAGAGGCTCTATCTTCATCACGCTCCACCGGTGACACAGCTGCGGCGGAATCCCACCTTGACGAATATGTTTTGACGGGGTGCTCGACCGTTGCCGACTTCAAGATAGAGAAGATCCCCTCAGTGCAGGGCCGGTGCGAACCGATGTTAAGGTACATCTGCACCATCACCGAGGGCCTCCTCAACAAAGATAAATAGGAGTGAAACTGGGTAAACAAGGACGTGGTCTTTCCCTCTCCCGGGGAATCAATCACCACATACGTAGAGAGGTATCTAAGTGTCTACACTTACCCCTTTACGTTTAGCCCTCTGGACCCTGTAATAGTTTCCTTCTGCAAAAGGTACAATGTTACCCTGGGCCAGATTCACCCATCATTTTGGAGGATTGTCCTCCTCCTCCGCTTTTTCACCAGCAAAATCAAGGATTGCTCATTTACCCTCGATCATCTAATACGTCTCTATAGTCCCCAGATCTATCGAGGACTAATTAAGCTCTCTCGTGGAGCCATCAAAGCCACATTCTCCTATCTTGATGAGACTTGCAATCGAGGCTGGATAAGCAGGTATGTCCGAATAAAGACATCGGACCTGATCCCCACCGAAGATATGTCGTTCCTGGGGCGGTGGAATTTTAATGATAAGTGTCTTTACCTTGAGTTCTCCTTTTTCCATTCTTACTTTCTTCAACCATCACTTATTTTTACTTCGTCATTGCAGTTGTGGCCCAAATGCTGAACCCGATTCCGGAGTTAAAAAGATGGATCGAGGGCCTAGTATCTCAAAGGCACTACTCCGACCAGTCTTGGATTGAACTTTCCAATGGTCGATGAGAGGCTCGTAACCATGGTAAGCTTCTGATTTCTACTTGTTTGTTACTTTAGTCTTCTTAAACTAACTTTCTTCCCTTTCTCTGCAGGTCTCGGGAAAGATGTCCCAATGAGACCTCCTTTCGGCGACGAAGAACTCCTCCCTCAACCATCAACTCTGAAGCTGTCTAAGGAGAAAACAAGAAAAAGGGCCCGGAGTCCGTTGGGCTTGGAAAAGAAGAGGTCGTGGAGGAATCCTCGAAGGCTTAAGGGAAACTTCATTGCCTTATCCATGGAATCGGTCCGTTAGCTAATGGACGAGTCTAAAGATGAGGAGAAAGAAGAAGAAAATGATAGGCTGGTGACTCGCCCGCGAGCTGCGGTTCCGGTACAGAAATCCTCCGAACTGGAGGCAATCCATAAAGGAACTTCGGCCGAGCTTACTGAACCATAAGTCAGTCCGTCTCCAGTGAAGACGGGAGAAATAGAGCTCCAAAGAAAAATCCCCCAAGCAACGGAAAAGGTTCATGGGGTCAAACCCGGGGTGATCGACATCTCGGACACCCCTCAAATTTCCGATGTTATGATTCAAGAGGCCACTATGTTAGAGAGGCAATGGGTAGATCTACATGGCTTCTTTGACGGGCTCGAGGCACCTACCTCCAAGGAGACCCCCAGTTTTAACGACATATCATTTTCGAGAAAGGTACCTTCACCGAGGGCAATTGGGTCTCCATCAAGCTCGAAGTTGGTGGATCAATTTCCAGCTGCGAGTCCCAACCCAATCGCAAATGGAATTTGTTGTTGACCGTCCCCGAAGATGCTCGAGTTTTCTCCTCCCCCCCTCTCCCCCGTTCGGGTGTGCCAGTTATCTGAGGGTCCTGGTGACCGAAGAAGACCAGACGATGATGAATACTGTCCAGGCTGCTTGCTTGTTCAACGAATCCCAACACGCACTAAATCGGGTAACTTTTGAACTTTATTTCATACTTTCTTTGTATAGGTTATTCTTAACATTTTTTATCTTTCTTTTGTAGGCTTCAGTGCTGCACCACGAAGACTTTTTCAGAGCCCGGGAGGAACATAAGGCCGATGTCTGGAGCCTTACTGAGAAGGGAGACACTTACAGGCTCCTCAGTGAAAGACACCGGGCCGATCTGGTCGCAGCTTGGGAGGAGCATACCGACATGGCAAAACATATATTCTGAATGCTCCACGACAGTGATGCCGAGTTAGAAATAACTACTAATGATCCAATTCTGCAGACCCGAAAGAGGCTCGAACAAATCGACCAGCTCAGCAAGCAAGTGGATGACGTTCAGGATGAGCCTTATTTTTTAAAGGGAGCATGGACGCCATGACTATGATGAAAGATACTTTTCAGGCTCATATGGAATCGGCTGAGACTCAGATTCGAGCTGAGAAAGAGAAGAACTCGGTGCAGACCGAGAATATCAAAGAGCTCCAGTCTCAGCTAGACTCGACCGCCGACAAACTTGAGGATGCTAAATCCTAAGTTATCAAGGTCGGCATCCAGGCCGATGAAAATGTGGCTTAGTTCAAAGTTGATGTCTAATCCATCTAGACCAATGCCAGAAGCATGATCGATCATGCGAAGTGGCAAGCTCGAAGGGAGGCCCTCAAAGATGCTCAAGCCTAATATTTCGATATTGCGGCCGGGATTGATGATGCCCGAGCTGAAGAACCCCCAGGCTCGGAAGTTGTCCTTCCCCGAAGATGACTACGATGAGTTTGAAGAAGAAGATCTCGAAGACGGAGATGCCGCTTCTGATGAAGTCCAAGCTTCATAGGACTTAGTATTTGTTGTCCTTTTCTTTTATGATTTTCTCTGGGGCCACTTTCGGGCCGTTATTCTAAGGTCCGAGGTTTAGACAATTTGATTGAAACCGAACTAGTATAGCCCTTAGGGATTTTTATTTGCGTGAGGATGGTCTCTCGAACTCAAAGAAAAAATAGCCTTTAGGCTTTTGTATTTTTTTGTATTAGGCCAATCTGGCCTTTGTAAAAAGATTGATTATGGATTTCTCCCCTTTTCGGCTTAAAAAGTTTTTTATCATTTGTATTTACAAAACTTGTTATGCCTTAGCATGAAATAAGGAATTGTTCGTGAGTTCGAACAATATTGTACTCATTAGAGCTTTTGTGGCTTGATTATATCGAAGCCTTTATGATTTTGTCGGGGGTAGCCTTTTTTAACTGGTTTATGAAAGAATTCGTAGGCCTGTTTTGTTACGGAATTCGGACGTCTCCGAACCGTGTTAATTTGGTCGTAACCTCTTAGTTGGGGATTTGCCCCTTGGGCTTATTTTCACATTTTACTTCAAACTTGCCCGAATTGTCAGTCCCCGAGTGGAGTGGTAGTGGCATATAAAAATCGAGGGTTGACTAAAAGGTTTTATGCAAAGTTTTAATAATTGATCTCATTTACTTTTCAGACGATAGTCCCCGAGCGTGGGGGTTATTATCCGAACTTTGCTTATGATCGGCCCTTAAAATTGTTTACATAATAGATCAAGAGTATGACATTGTAAAGTAGAAAAGTTTTTCTAAGGCATGAGATATCGGCAAGGAAAAATACTTCTCTTTATAAATGATTATACATGCGTACATGTTCTGTGCCAGGGCTCGAGCAAACTATGCGGGCACGGTTTGTTCGACCGTTTCTCCCTTACAAATTTTTCCTATCGAGACCCCGCTTCCATGAAGTAATTTCCTCAGAACAAAGGTGACATTCGAGGGCAATGGCCCCCTAGTATTTGAGGTTAATTGTAAAGAAGCCTCGGATACTGTTGAATTGCTCTAAGTTAGCACGATCAATGGCTGCCTCATTAAAAACCTCGCCAGAATACCCATTTGGGAAAAAACCGGTCTAAGGGAAAAAGAGTGCAATGCGTGCTTTCAAACCTAAAGACTTCATGTCGAAGAATCCATCGCTGCTTCTGGTCGAGCACCTGTAAGAGTTAGTTTAAAATATAAATAAAAATGGAAGGGGTCGTAGCAGTAGTATCGTTTTAGGTGTGATATATTCCAATTGCTCGGTAGTTGTTCACCGTTCATTGTACCGAGCTTGTAGGATCCTTTTCCGATGATTTCAAGAACCTGGTACGGTCTTTCCCAGTTTAGACCGAGTTTCCCTTTGTTTGGGTTTCGGGTGTTGAGGGTGGCTTTTCTTAGCACCAAGTCCCCGATGTTAAAATGTCGAAGATTGGCTCTTCAATTGTAGTA
Organism: Nicotiana knightiana; assembly: GCA_005239525.1. Taxonomy (NCBI): domain Eukaryota; kingdom Viridiplantae; phylum Streptophyta; class Magnoliopsida; order Solanales; family Solanaceae; genus Nicotiana; species Nicotiana knightiana. Next base: position 44,063 of record ML409017.1, on the reverse strand, counting down.
CCTTTCGATCCGCTATTTTTGGGCGGCCAAACGAACAAGGACAGCTTCACGTATTTCATCCATAAATTCTAGGCTCATATTTATGGCCTCGTTATTTGACTATTCTATTGCATGTCGAAACCTGGTGCTTAATTCTCTGACCTCGACCAGGATTCGGGCTTCGGCGCCATAAACTAACGAGAACGATGTTGCTCCGGTACTGGATTTCGATGTTGTGAGGTATGCCCATAGAACCTCGGGTAGTATTTCTCTCCATTTCCCTTTGGCGTCGGTCAATATCTTCTTAAGATTTTGGATGATTGTTTTGTTGGTCGATTCGGCTTGTTCATTCCCGCTGGGATGATAAGGTGTTGATATGATCCTTTTGAACTTGTGATCCTCGAGAAATTTAGTTACTTTGGTGCCGATGAATTGTTTTCCATTATCACATACAATCTCGGAGGGCATCCTGAATTAGCATATGAGGTGGTCCCAAAGGAATTCTATGACTTCCTTTTCTCTTACTTTCTCAAAATCCTATGCTTCAACCCATTTATAGAAATAATTAGTCATAAACAAAATAAATTGATCCTTACCTGGGGCCGATGGAAGAGGGTCACCATTCCCCATTTTATGAACGGTTATGGGGATAAGACCGAGTGGAGCAATTCCCCGGGTTGATAAATCATTGGCGCATGCCTTTGGCACCTGTCGCATTTTCAAACGAACTCCTTTGCATCCTTCTCCATATCGGTCAAGTACTACCCTACTCTTATTACTTTGTGGACCAAAGATTTGGCAGCAGAATGATTTCCACAAGTGCCCTCGTGAGCTTCCCATAGGACGTATTTGGTATCTCTCGGTCCCAAACATAGTGCCAACGGTCCATCGGACATCCTTCTAAACAGCGTTCCGTCTTCGGACTAAGTCAATTATGCTGCCTTTGTATGCAGAGCTCTCGACTCCTTTGGATCTGATGGAAGTTTCCCGTTCTTTAGGTACTCTATGTACTTGTTTCTACAAACCCAAGTCAAACTTGTAGAGTTTATCTCGGCATGACCTTCTTCGATCACCGATCTCATGAGTTGTACGACAGTCCCCGAGTTGAGCTCATCATCTTCAACTGATGAACCTAAGTTTGCAAGAGTGTTGGCCTCGTTGTTCTGTTCTCGAGGTACATGTTGCAAGGTCCATTCCTTGAATCGATGAAAAGTTACCTATAGTTTATCCAAGTATCTCTGCATTCGGTCATCTTGGACTTTGAAAGTTCTGTTAACTTTATTTACCATGAGGAGGGAATCACAGTTGGCCTCGATGAACTCTGCTCCCAAGCGTTTAGCCAACTCGAGACCTGCAATCATGGCCTCATACTAGGCCGCATTGTTAGTTAATTTCGAAGTCCTAATAGATTGTCTAACTACATTACCCGTGGATGATTTTAGTATGATACCCAACCCAGGCCCCTTCACGTTCGAAGCATCATCCGTAAAGAGGGTCTAGAATCCTGAGGACGCACCTGATTTTAGTAATATTTCTCTTTCAACCTCAGGTACGAGGGCCAACATGAAGTCGGACACGCAGTCTTCCAATATTTGAGACTTGATAGCATTCGGGGTCGATATTCAATATTGCACCCGCTGATTTCTACGGCCCATTTGGCCAATCGACCAAAAAGCTCGAGTTTGTGCAAAATATTTTGAAGTTGATAAGTTGTTACAACACATTGGATAACATTGGAAATATGGCTTTAATTTCCTAGAGGCGCTTATCAAAGCAAGCGCTAGTTTTTCTAAGTGTGGATATCTGGTTTTAGCCTTACATAAGGTCTGACTAACATAATAGACATGGAATTGTGTACCTTGTTCTTCTTGGACCAGGACTCCACTTACCGCTATCTCTGAGACTGCCAAGTACAAGTAAAGATGTTCTTCCACTTTCAAGGTGTGAAGCAGCGGCAGGCTCGATAAATCGCTTTAGTTCCTCCGAGGCCTGTTGGCATTCCGGAGTCCATGTAAAGTTATTCTTCTTTTTAAGCAGCAAGAAGAATCGGTTACTCCTATCTGAGGATCTCGAAATGAATCTCCCTAGGGCGTCTATCCGCGCCATTAGCCTCTGCAGCGCCTTTATATTATCCACCACCGTGATATCCTCGATAAATTTGATTTTATTGAGGTTGATCTCGATCCCCCGGTTAGACACCATGAAGCCAAGAAACTTGCCCGAGCCAACCCTGAATGCACACTTTTCTGGGTTGAGCTTCATATTGTACTTCCACAGAATATCGAAAGTCTCCTACAAATGCTTTAAATGATCCTCTGCTCGCAGGGGCTTAACTAAGATGTCATCAATATAAATTTCCATTGATTTTCCTATTTGTTATTCGAACATTTGGTTTATTAGGCATTGGTAAGTTGCACCAGCATTTTTTAGTTCGAACGACATTACATTATAACAGTAGGTGACATACTTAGTGATACACAAGGTCTTTTCCTGGTCCTCCGGATTCATCCGTATTTGGCTTTACCCGGAGTAGGCATCGAGAAAACTGAGAGTCTCATGGCTGGCCGTGGCATCGATCATACAGTCGATATTAGGCATAGGAAAAGAATCATTAAGGCATGACTTATTCAAGTCTTTATAATCTACGCACATTCTAAGTTTATTTCCCTTCTTAGGGACTACCACTACGTTTGCTAGCCATTCGGGATATTTTTCTTCACGAATGGATCCTATTTTCAGAAGTTTGGTTATCTTGTCTTTGATGAATTCATGCTTAACCTCGAATTGTGGTCTTCTTTTTTCTTCAACGGATGAAACTTCGGGTCCAGGCTTAATCTGTGGGTAGTGATTTCAGGTGGGATCCCTGTCATATAGAGATGGGACCAAGGAAATCCATCCATGTTATCTAAAAGGATCTAAACAAGTTTTTTCCTGAGCTCGATGGTTAACCGCGTGGCTAGGTATACCTTTTGTTTGGGAAGATACTCTATCAGTATGACTTGTTCCATCTCTTCGACCATTGACTTGGTGGCGTCAGAGTCATCGAAAATTTATGAAGGATCGAGGGATCCAATAGTCGTCGTCCTCGTCGGTCCCCTGATTCTTCGATTGCATCGAGGCTGGTGTCTGTGGTTGCTATTTGGCCTCCTGTTTTCCTTTCGAATCTGTTCCCTTTGATGAGTGTCGATATCGGTATCACTTCATCGACTGAAAACATCTCCTTGGCGGCGGGTTTCTCCCCGTACACCGTTTTGACTCCCTCTGGTGTCGGGAACTTTAAAACTTGGTGAAGGGTCGAGGGTACTACCCTCATGTTATGGATCCAAGGCCTTCCGAGCAGGGCATTGTACCTCATGTCACCCTTGGTCACATGGAACTTTGTTTCTTGGATGGCCCCGCCCACGTTCACTGGCAAAGTAATTTCACCTTTGGTGGTTTTGTTTTCCACGTTGAAGCCGTTAAGTACTTGGGTTGCCGGCATGATTTGACCTGTAGGCTGAGCTGTTCTACGACCCTCGATCGGATAATGTTGGATGATCTACCTGGATCAATCAAAACACGTTGAACTTGAATTTTATTCATAAGAACAGATATTACCAGTGCGTCGTTATGAGGTTGTAAGATCCCCTATGCATCCTCGTCATTGAAAGACAAGGTCCCTCCTGGTACATAGTCTCGAGTCCGCTTTTCCCTCATGATCGACACCTTGGTGCGTTTAAATACGAGCATGTCACGCCCCGAACATGGGGGAGGGGGCAGGACCGGCACCCGGTGCCTCACGTATCCTTGCGTACGAACTGACGACTAAGTGATTCTGAACATATAATTTCATACTTTATCCACTGACCACATTGCAAGACAATTTGCGAAGCAAAATATAAAACTGAATGGAAACTAACGCTGACTAAAAATCAACATAAAGCTGGGCCGGCAAGGCCGTCATAACTACTACAGCTAACAAACCAACAAAATATACATACAAGGCCTACAAGCACAACATACTCCACTAACTGACAAAATATGTCTACAAGCCTCTAATGATGGATGTACCATGATCGGAACAGGGCCCTGACCTACCTCTAACCTATATACATATATACACAAGATGTACACAAAACGTCTAGACCCGGCAACTCTGAAGGGCGTGGAGCTTACCGATAAAGCTGAACTTAGGGAACACCTACTGATGAGGTCTACCTGCATGTCTATTTGAACCCGCACACATGAAATGTAGCATCCTCAGAAAAAGGGACGTCAGTACGAAATAATGGATCGAGTATGTAAGGCAACAGAATAACTGAAAGCTGAAACTGAACTGATAATGTAATGACTGAAAGTAACTGGGAGTCAAAGGTAATCTGAAGATATGCTTACCTGCTGATACTGAGTCAACTCTCTCAATATTGTAAGTAAAATAGATGTCCGGCCCTATAAGGCTCGGTATATATATAACTGCTCTGCCATAGTATGTGTTGATACCCAATTTTGCCCTCATATATTTTTCAAATAATATACATACTTTCAAAATATCATTTCTTGCATTATTACTAATCACAGGATTTACACAAGCATTTCTTATAATTTTCATTAGAGCTTTTAAATCAATTTTTTCCTTGCATTAAAATTTCAGTAATTACTATTTTAAATTATTTGTGATGACTTAATCACTTAAAATTATTATTTGCATCCCTAATATATTTTTGAAATATTTTTACCCCATTACATGGTATTTTTAGGATATTTGCATAAATTTACAATAATAGCCTCCATTTTGCATTCTTACTGCAATTGATATTTTATTTAGGGTCAAAATAATATCTTACATTTTTTATAGTCTCCTATTATTGTTTAAAGTATTAATTTTCATAAGAAGCATTTTTATATATTTGTTTACTTATTTATTTAAATTATTTTCCCTTTTAATTTCTATTTTTAAAAGCTGGCCCAATTTTTAATTAGATTTTCGAACCAAACCAACCCAATACACTAACCCAATAACCCTAGCCCAAACCTGTCACAACCCGCCTAGCCAACCCCACCCAACCCCTTTTAAAATCCTGGTCGTTGATCTCTAAGATCAACGACCCACATTTAATCCCCCTTCTTAAATTACCTAACCCCCAAACCCTAACCCATTCCCCTCTAAGCCACCACCCCTAAACTCTCTCAACCTCCCCTTCTTTCTCTGAAGAACCCTAACCGCCGCTCCTCTAAATCCCTCTCCTAATCTCACTAATAATGGGATTCAATTGCCATACTCTTGCCATATTTGACCCCTTGTGGTACTGGTTATTCATTTATGGTGTTATCTAGGTACTTGCCTAGACATGGCAAGCAATCTCTTCCGAAATCGAACAAAAATAGTTATAATCTCTGATTTTGAGCGCTATTTCGTCTATATACGTTCAATGCTACTGTGTGAGTTCGATATTATTTAGATTCTACTGATTTATATATTTCTCTCTTAAATTGATTTCAAATCGATTCGTATATTTCTTTTCCTTGTTTGTTGCTTAAATTACCATGTTTCCTTGCTTGTTTCTTGATTTGGACTGCTATATAAATCCATTCACCTTCCCCTTTTGTACAGACTTTTGAATTGCTAAAATTTCCACTAAAACTAAGGATCTTCACTCTGTTGTCCATTTATTCTTTTGTCCTATTTTGGCTCTTGGCCTGCTGAAAGCCAAGGCCACCGGAATTCCTATTTTCTCGACCTTCCTTGGGTGTGAGCATTGCCCTGGGTTCCTTGAAGTCCTTGGGAACTTGACACATACAAGGTTTTGGATTATACTGCTTTGTTAACGCTCAAAGTCACTCTGTCCTTTTCTTGTTTGTTTACTTGTCGATCAGTATCTGGTTAATTCTCAACCTTTGCAATGTTCATTCTCTTATGTTCTAATTAGCATATTTATGCCTCTAAAATTACATAACCTAATGTGTTTTCTATACTATCTCTATGTGTGACTTCTCTTAGCATATCAACCCCTCTAGCATTTGGTCATGCCTAAATTGTCAGTTCTAAAATGTGTGTGTGTTTAACTTGAGTAAGTTAGACTGTTTGAAGTTCGTTTAACTTAATGTATTGGTACTTTGAGTGTTTACACTGGCTATATGACATTCGTGTGTCTTCTGCCTTGTCCTGGATTTTTATAGTAATTGATTTGTCTCTGTGATATGCCCTAATTTATGATAAAACCCTCATTCTAGCTGTGATTTGCTCCTATGATCATGTTTATCACTTAATATTTTCTTTCCTTTCCAAATTTTGTACTCCCTAGAAACTAGGTGGAACCTTTTAGACTAGTTTCTTAACTTGTTTCCCCGGTGTAGCATAATCTAACCCTAAGGCTGAACCTGTTAAGTTAATTGTTTGTCTTACTGGACTAATGCTCATTTTCTTATTAACTTTGCAATCCCATAAGCCATATTCTCCCATGCTTCTTACGGAGGTACCCTGCCCTAATGTGCTAAGTGTAGACTTGCAACATTAACATGTCTCTTGAGTTTGTGTACCCTCTGTGTTGATATGTTCATTATGTGATCTCTTTTGCAATGCCTGTTCCTAAAATGCAAATGCACTTCTCCAAATTCTGCTATTTGACTACTATTTTCTTTGGTTGTTTATGTTATTCCTATAATTCTTGGCCGACTGAAAGCCAAGGCCACTAAAGCTTTCTCTATTAACCTCCCTAATGTGAGCACTGCTCGGGGTCCACTTTGAGACCTTTGTGAACTCAGACACACTAGGGCCTGAGGTTCATGGCCATTTTCCTGACTACTCAATTCTGCCCCTCTTTCTGCCTACTGAATGTGCCAATTGACTTGTATAAGTGATTGTTTTCATGGATCCTATGATCAAACCATGGTTGTTGGGTTTGATTCGAGTTCTCCTATGGTTTCTGGGCTATTTTGAGATCTGTGTGGAGAAAGAGCTTAGTTGAAGGCCTGGCAGGGTTGTGTATTCTTTGGGAATGTCTTGGGCCTACTATATATATTTGTATCACTTTGTAATTCTATTTCATTATTGGACTTGTAATAATTCTGTAATAACAATTGGGGCAATAGTGAAATTGGGAAATGGGTATCTCCTAATACTTGCATGAAAAGGGTAGAAAACATGTTCATAGGATTTGTGCGATCTATTTGGTTATATGTTAATCTCTTTGTGCACTATTTGAAATCATGTCATTAGGGAATCACACACTCACATAATTAGTATGTCGTCAATGCATAAGTGGTTAACCTTATTCTTGTATCTGCTGCTATGTGTTGCTAGACAACATGCCTATTGGAAATATTTCTAACGACTTCTCCTTAATCTGCTCAATAGATATCATGCCTATAAGAGCTAATTGTGTAAAATCAGTTCCAACTGTCAATTTTTAGAAAGCATGCCTAAAGGAGTTAATTGTATAAAATCAGTTCCAATTGCCAAGCATTAGAAATCATGCCTATAGGATGTCACTACTCACTTTTCAAATGCTATTTTATTGTCTATCCATTCAATTATTAGGAAGCGTAATAATTCTGAGCAATTTCAGAAAGTCTCATCGTTACTTATTGCATAAATCACTTAGAGATCATGCCTATAGATTTGTTAACTGATAATCTGTAATAAACGGTTTAGCAGCGCCTGGAACTTACCAACTGGTAATTTAGAAATCCTAGGTCTAAAAATGGCTTGCGTATCTAAATCAGATCATCTAGAAACTATGCCTATAGAGTTTAACAGCCGCAATCCCTTCAAGCCTGAAAACCGCCTAATATGTAAAATCTGCTTGCGTGCATTTGTTTATCTAATTGCGGACGCTAATGTGAGCCTTTAAATGGATTTAATTGCAGTCCTATTTGTTTTGTTGTGTCGCCTAGTTTTAGCATTTTTGAGCAGCCTAAGTCAAGTCTAGAACCACCAAGATAGAGGTCCAAATGCCTCCTAGACCATAGGCATGGGACAAGTAGTGCACGCATAAGGCACGGTTTAGAATCAACTAGTGCGCTTTAGGTAAAAACTTAAAGATAGTAATCGGTTAGCAGGAGATGATAGTCTGAGCCTGCTGAATAATATGAGTAACACCCCATATCGAGGGAGTTACGAAGTATTATTTATGTTGCACGAGGTGATCCTTTGGGCTAAAAAACTTAGAACCCCCATGTTATCTTTGATTCAAGTGTTTGTATTTGTTCAAAATCTTTTGATAATAAAACTTCCCAAACTTCTTATTTTCTCTCTTTCTTTGTTTATCTGACTAATTCGTATAATTCGAGTTTGACTGGGACCCATAGTTGTGGATCACGTAGAGTTCCTAACACCTTCTCTTCGAGGTAATTTCGAGCCCTTACCCGATCTTTGGTGATGCAAACTAGTAAACCCGAGTCATATGCAAATAGGTTCCCTAATGCACCTTAAAATCGTTAGGTGGCGACTCTCCTCTTTTAGCACCTCATTAAAGTAGTTGTCACATGTCGAAACCCGATTTCACGAGAAAAAGAGGCGCGACAGCATGGCGACTCTGCTGGGGATATTTGGGCTCTTTCCATAGAGAATTTGATTGATATGAATTAGTCTTCTCTGATAAACGTGTTTCCTTGTTCTTTTATTATTTTTTCTGTTACATGAATATCCCGCTCCCGTTTCCCTTTTATTGCTGCATGCACACCCCTTCCCCTATTCTCCCTTTATTTGAATTCACATTAATATGCAAATCCTTTCTCAAATTGGCTATAACATGTGTTTTCCTTTTTTCTAGTCGTACTTATTTGCTCCAAGTCATTTTTTAAAATTTATGCATCATGCCTCTCCCCACCCTTACTCTCTCGCTTACTTTATTACAACTTTCACATTGTGCAAAGTAACATCTTCTTGTTTTCCTTTCTTTTCATGTCTTTATGCTTCATTTTTATTACATTTACTGTTTTCATAATGCAAAATATTTGACAACGTATTGTTTATATTTGCATAAAGCATGCTCCACATCATATTCCACTCATGCCCAACTAATACTATAGCGGCACATGATGACTGTCCTCGCTCTTCTGAAATCACCGTTTAGCTTTGATCGGTACCTGGATCTGCACAAGAAGTGCAGAGTGTAGTATCAGTACAATCGACCCTATATACTGAGTAAGTGTCGCGCCTAGCCTCGGTGAAGTAGTGACGAGGCTAGGACAGGCCACCACAGAAAAACCTGGACATGTATAAACATACTAGCAACAACAATAGCAATTAAAGAGTTAACACTATGTCTAATAATGTGAAGGGATCATGCTATGGGGAATTTAACATAAGGAGTGAGAAAAACAACAAGACATCATTAAACGGTAATCAACAATAACTTAAAGCAATAACAATAGAGAAGGAACTCGCACGACACCACCCTTCGTGCTTTTACTCTCATCCTCCCCATATCATAAATAAGCATACACGGCATCACCCTTCGTGGTTTTACTTTCACAATGTATTCATGCACGACATTACCCTTCGTGCCTTACACTCTTTCCTCACAATATAATTCATTCATGCATGGCGTCACCCTCGTGATTTACACCCGTTCTCACCAATCACAAAATCATTAACAGCGTACAAAGAGGGATTTCACAAGAAATCAATATTTCAACATAGTTTCTAGCGTCATTTGTAATTTAAATCTCAACTCAGTGTTCGCAATATTATCCATCACGGTGGAACCGGATACCAAACTTCTAACATTTCAACAACAACGATAATCACAATTAATAGGCTTTACAACTACCAAAATAACAAGAATTTACTTTCAATCGCATGTTATGACCTGACCACAACGTATAAATACTCGTCACCTCACCTATACATTGGATTTAGCAACAAAACAAGTAACAAGTAGTCACATAATATCTATTCCCTCAAGCTAAGGTTAGACACAACACTTACCTCAATCCGGCAGGCCACTCAATGCTCAATTACAGCTTTTTCTTTCGAATTCATCTCCAACACAGTCGTATCTAATCATAATTAATTAAATATCATTAATTAATGCTAAAGGAACTAACTTTACTGAAACATTATGGTTTTCCTAAGTTTTCTCAAAAAAAGTTAAAAACTGGCCCCGGGCCCGCTTGGTCAAAACTCGGGGTTCGGACCAAATTCTGTTTACCCATTGACCCCCGAGCCCGAATATAATTAGTTTCGAAATCCTACCCCAATTCGAGGTCAAAATTCCATTTTTACAAAATTATCTAATTCTACCAAAACCCCAATTTTTACCATGAAAACCCTTGATTTTTGATTGAAAAGTGATGAAAAACATTGGGTAATCGAGAGAGAATAGTTTAGAATCGTTTATCAACACTTTCGGGATGAACTTATGCGTTGAAAATCGCCTCTAGGACTTTTTAGTTTGAAAATATGAGAAAAATAGGTTCTGCACGATTTAAAATCTGTTATTAAATCGCTGGACAGGCCTTTATCGCGTTCGCGATGGGCCTGTCGTGATCGCGAAGGGATATGGCCTAGTGGCCTTCGCGTTCGTAGTCTTTTGAACGCGTTAGCGAATCTTTTCTTCGGTTTTCCATCACGGTCGCGGCCCAATGGACACGTTCTCGCAGAACAAAATCTAACCCCCTCCCCCAGGCCCACTTACTCAATGCGTTCGCGATGGCCCGGTCGCGTTCACGAAGGGTAATCCCCCCAGTGCTTCGTGTTCCCGACCCAAGTTATGCATTCGCGTAGCACAAATTTACTGTACGTGATTACGTGTGAAGCTCCATGACCGCGACGAAGAATGCATCAGTGCACCAGAAACAGATTTACAGTAGACTTTTATAAGTTCAAAATATCCCGAAGCCTACCCGAAACTCACCCGAGCCCTTGGGGCTCTAAATTAAACATGCACGAAAGTCTAAAAATATCATACGGACTAGCTCGTGCGATAAAATCACGAAAATACATCTAAAACTATGAATTTAACCTCAAAACTCATGATTTTTCTGAAGAACACGTCAATTTCACTACTTCTCAACCGGACGTCCGAATCACCTCAAATCAACTCTGATTCTCACCAAATTTCACAGATAAAACACAAATATCATAAAAAACATGTACCGAGCTCCGGAACCAAAATACTGGCCCGATACCAACGGTTTAAAATATTGATTCATTTCTTTATTTCATTAAAAATCCAGCAAAATAATTTTCTTCAAAAATTGATTTCTAAAGCTAGGGACCTCAAAATTCAGTTCTGGGCATATGCCCAAGTCCCATATTTTATTGCGGACCTCCCGGGACCGTCGGAACATGGATCCAGATCCATTTACTTAAAATGTTGACCAAAGTCAACTAAAACCATATTTTTACTCTAAAAATTATTATTTCTCATATTTTCACATAAAAGCTTTCTGATTTCACACCCGGACTGTGCACGGAAATGGAGTCTTAATTCATAAGATGACCCTTTGGGTCATCACAATCTCCATCTCTAAAACAAAAGTTCATCCTCGAACGAATATGGAAAATTACCTGAACTGGCAAACAAGTGGGGATATCTACTCTGCATGTCTGACTCGGACTCCCAAGTAGCTGCCTCAACATGCTGACCATTCCACTGAACTCAAACTGAAGGATAACTCTTTGATATCAACTCACGAACCTGCTGTTCTAAAATGGCTACCGGCTCCTCCTCATAAGTCAAATCTTTGTCCAATTGGACAGAGCTGAAATCAAACACGTGGGACGGGTCACCATGATATTTCCGGAGCATAGACACATGGAATATCAGATGAACTGAGGATAACCCTGTTGGCAACACAACTCTATAAGCTACCTCCCCTCTCTCTCGAGAATCGCAAATGGTCCGATATACCTAGGGCTCAACTTGCCCTTCTTCCTAAATCTCATGACACCTTTCATGGGCGATACCTGAAGTAATACTCTCTCTCCAACCATGAATGCCACATCACGAGCCTTAGTTCGGCGTAACACTTTTTCCTAGACTTAGCTGCACAAAGTCAATCCTATATAACCTTGACTTTATCTATGGCCTCCTGAACTAAGTCTGTACCCAATAACCGAGCCTCTTCTGGCTCAAACCACCCAGCTGGCGATCTACACCGTCTACCAAATGATGCCTCATAGGGAGCCATCTGAATGCTCGACTGATAGCTATTATTGTAGGAAAACTCTTCTAACAGCAAGAATTGATCCCAAGAACCTCCAAAATAAATAACACAAGCGCGGAGCATATCCTCCAATATCTGAATAGTACGTTCGGACTGTCCGTACATCTGAGGATAAAATGTTGTGATCAACTCAACTCGTGTAG